>JANHGB010152923.1:0-14762 GCA_026283785.1 Coracopsis vasa
ACTAACATTAGCAGCACAGAGCTAAAATCCACATTGATTTCTTTTTCATTAAGCTGCTCTCTATTCAGGGCCCGAATAATCTTTTGAAATTCTAATTGTATTGTTGGGAAGTTTGCTTTCAACTGTTGTAGCTGTGCAGCCATTTCTTCATTCTCGGGCTGGGCCTGTAATTGCTGTTGAATGTCATTTAGCTTATCTTGTACTTGTTGTACCTGGCTTTGTACAAAAGCTATTCGTTCATCATGCATCTCTTTTACTGTATAAAGAAATGCTTTCGTTTTAGACGCTAATTTCTCTTGCATGGTACGTTCATCCATTGCAACAGCTTTCATGCGTATGTTGCGCCTTGATTGTTTCGAGATAAGTAAGTTCAACTTACTTCTTATGAGTCGTCCACCAATGTTTCGGAACTTAGCCGGATAACTGAATCCTTCAACCTTTGTCAAATACTTATATTTGCTTGAGTCAAATTTTTGATTGAATACATCCCAGAGTTTGATATCTTCTCTTCTCTGACTTTCAAAATCTGATTCTGCTGTGGATGCGATATGCAGCGATGTGCGTTCTAGCCATGACTTATCGCGATTGGAGTTTTTATCAATATTCATATTAGTCGTTTAAAAAATCATATTCATTAGCTTGTCTTATGTATTCATTATCGGAATCAAATACATATTCACCATAACTTTCTGTTTTGGATTCATCTGATTCTGAATATACTTCTACTTCTGTATCTTCTATTGATGAAACAATGTTCAATGCAGCTGAGATAGTAATATCACAGTTGTAATTCTTAGCTCTTTTGAATTTACAGAAAGCTTCAATCATCATAATGTCAAACATCTTATCAATGATTGCATAATCATCCTGCTTTACAAAATCTCTCCATGAGGATAAAGCATGAGGAATAAATGATTGTTCTACACCATATCTTTGAGCTGCCTTTCCATCTTGTACATATTGGGAAATAATCATTTGTGGCCGTTCTCTCAATAGCACTTCATAACCTTTTCGTTTATAGTAGTCAAAGATAAGAACATTTGAATATTCTATAAGATTTACTGACCAACCATAGTAAATACAAAGCTTTATAGTGTCCTCATAAAATGCGTAAGAACCTCCTTCACTTTCTTCTGGACGTTCTGTTACTCTGGCTACCCAGTGGTTATATGAATGCTTACTGTCGAGTACTCCTTTCCAGATAGTACAACTACCTTGTGATGTTGATGAATTTGATTCATCCTTATCATATGAGTCGGTAGCCGCCGAATAAAGATTACTATACACAACTCCTTTTGAATCTTTTTCTGGACGTTGCTGAATAAGAAATCTTCCTTTTTCATCCGGAACACATATTACTCCTCTTGACCAGTCTTTGACATCGATCCATTGAAGATCTGCTGTAAAAGCAATCTGTAATTCTTTTTCTACAAGTAACCGGCGCTTACGGTCATTGAGTTTCTGTAATGCTGTTTCACCAAGGTAGGCACCTGTGGTTATTAAAAACATCTGAGAAAGATAGAATGGCTTTTGTGTTATTGCTCGATAGCGTTCAGTACTGTTCTTTGAGGCCCAGTCAGCTTCAATACTCTTCTTACTTTCTTCGATAAGACTATTACCATCTTCATCAATGATTTCAAATTCATAGGATGGAACAAAGGCTGCTACCTTACCTTCCACTTTATATGAACTCTCTTCCCAGATATTATCAAATTCAAGTAGATTAAATGATTTGGGATTATAAGCCATTTCCTGTACGTCAGCTACAGATTCATCCATATCACCACCAGTACCAATGAATACTTGATAACCGGTTTTTCTACCCTCAGCAAAAAGAGAAGCTTTTACGAACTCAGAAGTTTCTTTCAATGTTCCTTTTTTCCATTTACCAATCTCTTCATACAATACAAAGAATGGTGATAAACGAGATACTGCTTGAGTATTATCTTTTGCAGTGATACAATATACTTCCGATCCATAACCTTTGTACAAAGTTCTTTTTTCTCCGGTTTCAGGATCTTCAATTGTTTCAGTAAATAATGACTTAAGATAGTCTTGACGATTTGGTTTTCTACGTTTATAAAACTCTGAATCAGCTAAGTTGTCTAAACCACCGATAACATTCTGCATTGTCTTTTCAGCATAGTCACCCATACCGGCAACAATTACAGAAACAGAACCAGGAATGAACATGAAATTATATCCGACGTTTGATGCACCAAACTCAGAGAAACCTTTCTGTCTACTCTTGGGGAACATGACATCCTTATATTCCGCGAACATCATTTCAATACACATAAACTTAAAGTAATCTAATGACGTGAACTTTGGTTTACGTTTATCTTTACGGTCTACTCCATCAAGTTTTCCATAAATAACCCAGAAATTGAGATAGAAATACAAACGTCCAGGAATCCATATATCGTGACCTCTCTTAGTTGCATTCTTTACAATATATCCCTTGATACATCGACGATACTGTTCATTCCACCATGAATTATAATCAGGATGATCCTTATCAGGCATCTTCTCTTTTGGATTATATACAACAGGACTAAAGCGTTTTGTTTTGACAAAATCCCTTGTCAAACATCGCTTATCTAAATCTGGAATTAGATTCGGATTAAGCTTTATGATATCTGGTAAATATGTAAGTTTTTGCATACTATTTCTTTAAAATAAAAAATGTAGGGCAGCATAATACCACCCTACTTAATTTGGTCATACATTACTTATCAGCAACGTTTACCACCACCTTTTTTCTTCGCTTTCATAAGACTAGAATTTATAGTTGACATTCAATAAAAATTCTTTGTTTACTCCATTGATCAAATAGTTCACTCCGGCGCCTAAATGATCTATGTAAACACCTCCACCTACATATACATTTCTTTCTTTATTCATAATGATTGATGATGATATATAAGGCGTTATTTTGGACTTTCTCACCTCTACCTTTATCATTGGCTTGTAGACATAAGATAATGTGTCTAGTGAGTTGTATTGAAGTGACAAATGTATATCAAATGTTCCATTGTTGTTATCAAATAATCTCTTATCGTATATCTTTTTCTTTATGAACTCAGCAATGATCTTTGCTGTATCGACTTTGAAATAGATTTCTTTGATTATGGTTCTTCCAGTATCTCTGTATTGAGTATCTGGTTTCATTGGTAATACTGGATTTGATGGCGTAATCTCTTTATGAGGTATCTCACCACCAGTAATGACATCATGTATAGTTTCTCCTTTTACATATTGTACATCAGTTGTTGTTTGTGATCGGCCAATATAAAAACCAATTGCTAAACCAACAACTAAACATATACTACTGATCAGAAGAAGTGTCTTTGCTTTTTCCATATTTCAATTCTTTGATTGTTGAAGCTGCATCTATACCGTACATAGCCATTATTAGACCCACAAATGCAACAATAATGTATTCAAGTAAGTCAATATTACCTTTTGGTATTTGATACGGTGTAAGAGCAACTATAGTTATTACAAGCATCATTCCAACAAGAATTAATGCAATGAATCTTTTTGATGATTCTGGTGAATCCTTATCAAGTAATCTATTTAGCAACATAATAAACAAGTAATGATTGAATGCCACCGGCAATGATTGTCCATTTGATATCAGACCAACTCCATTCATGTTTTCGAATAATATAATCAGAAGCTTCTTTTAATAAAGCAATCACAATAGAACAAATTAATGTTGTTTCCCAATCCTTATATCTCATTGATATTGGAACCAATAAAAATGTACAAATGAGAAAATGTTCAAGTTTATCCTTTTCTAGTTTTGACTCTATCCATGATTGAATAGAATCTACATAAAATTTAATTCCTTTTAATAATCCACTAAGTAGTTTCATGTGTTTATTTGTTTTGATTACCGGCAACTGGTTAGGCCGCCGGTAAATTAATTCAATTAAATAGCAAGTTATTTATGTAACTACCAAGAAAATAGCCGCCATAATCACAAGCAATATCGGTTAAATCAAAACCAGTAGGATTCGGCTTATAACAGTCGTAAAATTCCTTACCTATAAAGATTATGGAAGCAAATATAAAACACAATAATAGATGTCCTGTAAAGCAGGAGACGATTCCTAGAATCGCCCCCACTATAAAATGTTTCAACTTATCGCTCATAACCCAGCTTTATTTAATCGTTCCTCAATGGAAATGATTCTTTCATTTAGTTCAACAATCGCCGGGAATAGGTAAATTGTCAAAGCTTGTGAATCTACAGTATAGATCAGATCACCCTCTTTCACTACTACAGTTTCAAAGGTTTGATTTCCGTCACCATCTAACACGGGTTCGTCTTTTTCATTCAGAATAGGCTTTTGCTCATATTCCCACCCGAATAGTTTCCCTTCATCCTGGTTGCGTGGGAGTCTCTGTTTTACATGCCCATCAAAACCAAGCTCAAGCAAGTATTGAGCAATCTCGCTTGTGATTACACCATTACCGTATGCATCCTGATCGATAAACTCGTAATGTCGAATAGTTTTAGCAATGTCTATTACTTTTTTCAATCCGTCGGTTACAGGTCGAAGATTCTTTTTCAATCTCTCGTCAGAAGTGTTTGTCAACGAACCTGTGTAGTTTAAATTTCGCAAGTTTAAATCACGGTAAACGCCTGCTGTGTTGCCGTCATTGATTTCAATAACCCCAGCGGAGGCTTTTTTTAGACCAGTGTCTTTGGGGAAAAATGGTCTAGAATCGTTAATAGTCCAACTTATGAATGACGAAACAGCTAACCCAATATTACCGTCCAGCTGAGTGTTTCCGAAACGCCCATATGAATCTGCGATTATACCTATTGCTCCTAATGCCCACGAATTTTGATTCGAAGTAAAATATGGGTCAAGGAATTTTTGTCCATCAAATTTAACACCATATATTCCCCACTTGTCATATGTATATACTTGTCCTCGCATGGAATTTGGCCAAGCTTTTGCAAATGCTACTACTGAATTAGATATATACGAACTAATAATATTTTGAAATTCACCCGGATTTATTTCTAGAAGGGAATTAACCATCGCAGATGTGAATTGAAAATTAGACATAGGATTTGCCAACGTAGCCTTAAGTCCATCGGCTGAGATGGTTATAGTTTGATTTGCATTTGGGGTGAAACATTTTACTAAATGGTAAGTAATATCACCTTTGCGGGACACTTTTTTGGTATTTTGAGAGTCTGATATAATGCCTGCACTATCCAAGGCGGCTGGGGTATATCCCAGTGCATTAACAACTTCTACCCCGCTGCTAATGCCAGCAGCGGCTTTACGAAAAAAATCAGAACATAATGTAATTAGGTTTTCATATGAAGAATAAATTGAATTACCAGTAATATCTACTATATCGGTTACAAGTCCTGTAAAAATTATTTTACCAGTTCCAACTATAGATAATTGAACAATATTTGAATCCATTTTTAGAATTTCTATATTTCCAGGTATTGTTAGTTTACCTTGGATTGTAGAACTTTTTTCACCAGTATACCATTTACCATCAGTATGCTTGTATAAATAAAATTTCTCAGCCATAATTAGTTTTTGAATATTAGTTTGTCTGTTGAATATAAAACAAATTCTGTCTCCCGGCGATAGATCAATCCTTTCATTTCAATACCATCAGCAGTAATGTAATGATTCTTCCACCAGTCACCAAGAAGATCTGATTTGCTATTGATTAATTTTCGAAGTGTGTCTGATCCTCCGGTATTGAACGTATGAGATGCAATAGCTGCTTTCTCTTGATCGAAAAGATCGGATCTATACTTACGTTCAATATTCAATAAGATAGGCTGAATATCGTCATGAAATACTTTATCAGCTTCTTCTTTCGTATTTACTTTGTGTAACTTATATGCCAAAGATTTATTATCGGCACCGCGAACAAATTTACCTGTTGCCGGATTGATGATTGCATGACCCCATCCTTCAGTCCAAATACCTACTGGGTCCATCTTTGGTTGTAATCCAATTACTTTCAAATCACCATCATGTAATGATTCATAATGAGTGATCAATTTATATGCTAACTCAAATAATGTTGCTGTCATTTTTAGAAGATTTTATACCAAGGAATGCATAGATCTTACTAAGCGCCCTGGTAGATAATAATTCGTACATTATACTGTAAAATAACACTGTCGGATATCTCAATGATAAATTACGAAATCCATTTGTCATGTATGACCAACATGCTATCCATGCAAGCATTCTAACACCCTTCTCAGCGTATATCTCACTTCTGAGTATAACTGGTAGGTAATAGACAATAAATGCCGAAATACCAAGTGATATGATCTGATTAATAGACTTCCATGCTTTATCAATATTGAAATGAGTATTGTTTGTTGTTATGTCAGTACGTAACCCATTCCAGAAATTGAATATCCATGCTAAAGCAATAGCTAATAGTATGTGTTGAATTGGGGCGGTCAATGTTATTACTCCTCCCCAAATAAAAATAACAAAAGGTTTAAAGATCTTTTCATAGCATTCATTAGCTATTACTTCAAAATCCTTAAACCAATCATAACCTAGTTTTATCATACGCTTAAAAATGAAAGGGTAATGAAAGTGTTATACCTCCATTACCCAATTAATTTTATTGCGCCGTATTCACAGAGCTATCTTCAGAAATAGGATTGTTTTCAGCAACCATATTCAAGAATGCAATTTTAATGAATAAGACTTCTTTAGAGAATACAGAATTGATAACTGCAAACTCTTCATCTGTAGTTTCAATAACTACTGGTTCTGTAACTTCGAAAGATCCAATGATCTTTACTAATACGTTTTTCAATGAAACGGCTTCTTCATCAGAATTTGTCCGGGCATTTGATAAATACTTTACCAATTTCGTACCAAGAAGAAGTGATTTCTTCTCTGCATTTCTTACACCATTTTCATCAACTGTAACTTGTCCTGTTTGGTAATATTGTTCAATACCTTCAAGATCTACAATAGTTTGATTTAATACAACTTTTTTCATTTTGATTACTTTTATTTATTATTAAATTCCAAGCATAGTTTTTAATTCAGCCGGAGTAACTTTACGAGTAAGACCAGTATTATCAACAACGCAAATATGTGTTAGTGTACTGGTTTGTTTCAATGGTAATGATAAGTAAGTAGATGTTCCAGGGCTAAGATTAAATGTTTTTGAATTTACATTCATTGCATCAACTTCTACATTTAAATTACTACCCGTAATTTCAGTAAAACCACTATTACCAATATAAATATCATATCCATCTATTGACATAATAGTATCATTGAATAAAGTATTAAAATCCATTCCTCCTGGACTTGATAATGTAATAGGATCAGTACTATTCATGTGAATACTTGAATTACCATTTGTAATAGTCATATTTTCATGATCCATCATAATCATTCCTTGAGAACTACTTAGTTCTATGTAATTATTTTCAAGTAATAATATTGATGACGCACCTTTTAATAAAGTATGACCATTCAAATTAATATCTAGGAATGATTCTTGGGCCCCGGCGGCTGAAAGCTTTACGTTATTGTCAGTAAAATTTAAACTAATATCAGCATCAAGATGTGATATTACGCTGCTCTTACCAAAAATATCATAGTCATAATACAAATGACTATCCATAAGACTACCATTTAATACATATGGTAATCTGTTATCAGAAATATTTGAAATACCATTAGTAACTACATTATCAACATATCCTTTTGTAGCCGGATTATAGCTTTGTGTTGGAACAGGAAAATGTGTGTCTCCAAAGAATTGCCAGGAACCATTTATGTGTTCGTCGTAATAACGATCAGTCTTAGTCTGTATGCGTTTTAATAATTGTTCGTACATAATTATTCTTGTGATACGGGGAAATTGTTATCGTTTTGGAGTATCTTATCTGAGTACTCCTTATCTTCGAAAAGATACGTCTGATTCTTTTTCTGTTTCTGATCTTTCTCAACTTGTATGAGAGTTTTCTTATACATCTCATTGAGGTCATTAGCTTGTTTCAGAGCTTCAATCCTTTCTTTTACATTAGGAATTTGTTTAGTAGTGTCAAACAATTTTTCTACTGTAATCTCTTTCGATGGATCTTCTTCAGACAACGTTTTGAAAGTATGGGGGACTTTAAATGAGACAGTCAGATACGCTGGGATCTTTTGAACGTATTTCATGAACTCTTCGAAGTCATCTTTTAGTGCATCGAATAAAAGTTCAGAAGGTGTTCTAGAATGACGTATATAAGCTTCTATGCAGGCCCTACACCATTTATTTTCTTCAAAGTCTGAAACAGATTTATAACTACCAGTGTGATTCTTTACAGCACTGAGTTGTCGTTGTAGTAAAGGAGAATTATACAAGTAACTTTTGTTCTCACCAAAAATCTGATAGACATAAAAAATGTATGTCATTGACTTTTGGAAATATACCTTATTAGTACTGGTATCGTATCTTTTGAAATCTTTGAACTCAGGTATCTGCATTCCTAATTCAGTAACTTCTACAACACCATTATTCAAAATCAAAAAATCATTCATCTTGATACTTTCCTTCCTTGTTGATAAACATTAATGCTTCCAAAATTCCAATCTGAGCAATAATCTGTGGAACCAATTCTTTTGTATGGAACAAATGGTATTTCTTTTTACCATCTACCATGTAATAAACTTTGACACCGCTCACATGAGATACCTTATTGCCATTAAAAACAATTGTTTTATAAACAACATGGTCAACTATATAGATTGTTTTGAGATCTGTTATATGACATACTTTCATGCCATTCTTAATCCATCTCTTTTTGTCGGACTTATTATTTGCTTTGATCATACTATTTGCATTAATGTTTCTGCAAAGTTATAATAAAACACAGATAATAAAAAAGGTAGACACATTATGCATCTACCTTCTCAAAAAAAATAACTGATATTATTCTAAAACATCATAGGTCATTTTGAAAATATCAATCTTACAAAGATAAATTTCTCCTTTTACACCGGTGATCAACACATCATCCGGAGTAAACATCATATTACCTTCCATAGTCGGTATTACATACGATGTATCAGTTTCATGAGTAATAGGATATCCTTCATAACTGAAAGCCCAAGGAACACCACTTTCTGATTGTGATACTGCATGTTCTTTACCGTACTCAACAAATTCATCAAATGTGATGAACTTAATCTTTACTAGTTTTTTCTGTGCTACTCCCATACTAATCTACTACAAAATAGTCCTCAGCAAAGATATCACTTACACTAGGAACCCAGCTATTGATGATACCTTCACGATTAATAATAACCATCTGGTGCATGTACTTGATACTTTGAATATTAAGATTAGCGATATTACGCTTAGCACTGTCCGGCAACGACTGCATATTAGGAACAACATTTATTTGAATTTCTGCAGGTACCTGTTTGCACACAAACATACCTTTGCCGTTCCAACCCATACGGGCCACACATAACCCAGCTTCCAATGCTTTCTTAGCAGATCCAAAATCAAATACGATCTGTGACATTTGTGCTGCATTTTGATCTACCATTCCGGCAGTGTCAGAAGCACTACTTAATTGTGATTGTACTTCAGGTACAACCTCTTCTTTTTCTTCATCCATAGATTCTAAATTAATGAATAGATTCATAAAATTACATGGAGAATATACTTCTACTTCTCCATTCTCTTTTTTTACAAAGTAACTTCCAGTATTGGCAACCTTCCTATCAACACAATATGGATTGATAATAATTCCACCATCTAAACCTCTTTTTGCTTTGCCAGGTGCAAACAAATTCAAACACTCAGTTTGTGAATCTGTATTCCATTTTAGCTCAAGAACCAAAACTTCTTCACCAGTTATAACATGTCTATACAATACCATTCCCATAATACTCAATTAAAAGGGTAATCACTTGCTGCATCATTTATAGGAGCGTTAGCGGAACTATCTTGTACCGGAGGTACATTTGTACCAACGGAAGATGCAACGTCGTTATATGTCTTACTATCATCTACAGTACACTTCTTCAAAGAAAGCTCATTATAATACTTTCCTTTATACTCCTTAGCAACAATATTCAACTCGGCAGTGATAACTTTTCCTGGATTATCAATCAATACTTGATGATCAGCAGTAAACATCTGAACTACCATAAGATTACTATCAAGGATATTCCTTACATGCCATTTCCCTATCGTATAGGGATCACCGGTACGACCGGTACCAATATAATTGGACTCGTTTAAAACACTTACGAAATTTAGTAGAAACATATTATTATGATTTATTTTTGTTCTTACGACGATTACGATAACCTTTTACTAATCGAATACCACTTACATTATCTTCTCCATGAAGCCAGAAAAACTTACCTCGTACCTTGTCATAGCTTCCATACTTCAATATCAGAATGGACTTGATACATTCAAACTCTTTCTCAGTAATATCAACATATCCTTTATGTGTCAACTCTCCATAAAGAACATCCATTCGAGATGTAATACCAAAATATGAATCCTTGACCAAAACATTCTCAGTATTAATCTTAGATACATTCTTTACTTCTTCATTGAAGGACTTGAGACTTTCTAATAACTTAGTATGCTCACCAGACAATTTATTATAAGCATCTGTCCTTCTATGCAATTGATTTTTCAAGCTTTCAAATTCGCTCTTTACATCCTTGAAGAAATTATTAATTACATCAGCAGAGAGATAGATAGATCCATTCTCTACCAAATCCCACTCAGAGAATACACCATTAATATCATGTTCTACAAAACCATGTAGATTAGTAACTTCTCCATTTTCAAACACCAAATGATTAGACATCTTATTGACCCAATAGCGACCAAAACTACATCGGGTAAGATAAACCTCACCACAACGAATACACTTCCTTACATAGTAGTAATCATTGCCTACACGCACAACGCGAAGCTTATCACTACTCACCGGATTAACCTCAACGAGATTATCTCCTACAACACCAGTAGTATGTCCTACAATACCACAGGCAATTCTCTGAATTAATTTCTTCATAAGATATAAAAAAGAAGCCCCACCGGTGTAGCGTACCAGCAGAGCTCCTAAAACAATGGGCGTAAGCCCGATTTTTAATACCTTCATTTGCCCAGCTACAAAGCGATACAAATATAGGAATTTCTATTTAATTACCATGACACAATGAAAAAAAATTAATTGCACTTCTCACTCAACAAAAATATAAATCATAATCCATTCCCACAATACCAAAACAACTATTTAACCCCGCAATAGATATACTATACATACTCTCATAACACCACATAATAACCCCTAATACTACCCCAACATACTTATCCCCTATACATACAATATATTATTGTAAACCCACTGGACACTCTTCACTACCTCCCCCGGGTGATAGCGAGAAAAAAAATCGTATTTATAATCATCATTAAAATTTAAAGTCATGGCAAAGAAAGTTTCAAGTGCTGCTAATGCAGCTAGTGCAGTAATTTACTCAGCAAAGAAAGGTCGCGAAACATCAGTTGAATTACCTAACATGGTAGCTAAAGCTGTATCAGTAACTAACGCATTCGTTCGCATCAACAATGGTGGAGAGAAATGGGATAAACCCAAAAAAGGTGAACAATTTGATTTGGCCGCTGAGAACGTTCATGTGTTCTGGGTATTGGACATCGAAGGTTACGGTGACAAGTATTACATTCAAGGTCTTGAACAGCTCAACGCTAAGAAAGGATTCGAACAATGTATCGAAGTCAATGGCGACAAAGCACAGTTCAAAGCTGGTGCTAAGATCACTGTCAGTGGTGGTGAAGTGATGTTCACAATCAAGTAAAGGAATGGGAGAGTAATCTCCCTTCTTTTTTTTATTATTAGAATTGTATTTGCTAGACTGGTATACGTTGCCTGGCTGTCGAACTGTCTGGTACATTCTAATGACTCGACTAAGCGAGTATAAATAGGTGTTAGGCTTAGTGCGTTCAATATGGTTGCCGAGTTGATCAGGTAGACTATAATGATGTCACGTTATACGTCGCTCAGGTTTCATGCGATTCTCAGGAGCTCTCAACTGTTATATTTGATACTAATATTATTTATTGACAGACAGATACACGTTATTTGTTTTTATCGTGTTTTAGTACCAGATAATTGCGAGTTGTTATAATACGTCTCTATTGTTCACTATCTATATATTCTTTGTGTTGGTAAGGGATCAGGTACATGCTATCTGGTCCCTTTATTACCAATACATACACCATTATGGTGCTATTATAGATACATTGCATATCTATTCGGATATAGATGCGAAGTAATTACTTGGCAAATGGGTAAGAACTCTTCTTTCTACGTATCTTTTGTAACTCATTTTGGATAATAATGTACTCTTTGTACTCCAAATATGGCTCATCATGATAAATATTATACAGATTACGTTGACTCATCTCCATAAATCGAGCTATCTCTGTCTTTACTGTTACAATTACAGACTCTTTTGTCTTAATATTAACTACTACGTACATAATTAGTGGGTATTTGATTACTATTGCATATCTACTCGGATGTAGGTACGAAGTAAAGGTACTATATTATACCTATAAATACACCGTTTTATAACACTATTTAGTTATAATTTAAGAGAAAATGGGGTGGAAACAGTGTATAAGTAGTATGTATGATATTATAATCTATATCTCTATAAGTTGCAGAATGAGGTTATTAGTTGCGTAATATGGTATGATGATTTGTATATTGTTGATGAATAGGTGTATTAGTACGTTCTAAGGGCATATTATTATTTGATATGATAGTATGTACCAAAGTGTCTGTTTAGGGCTTTCTATGGGCTTTATATGATGCTATTTGATGTGTATGATCTGTGTATATTCTGTTGAATAATGCATGTGATCTATGATTATTGACCACACAAGGGATATTGACAGGTCCGGGAGGATAGTGTGTTGCTGAATTACTTTCCATACGTTCTAACAACAAGCAACATGTCGGTATCTCTTTCTTCATACGGCGCATGACAGAGCATTACAATGATTTGTAGTGATAGTGAAACTCTGTTGTGTGCCGCTTATAACGTATTTATTTACTCAAAACATAAAGTAATATGAGAAAACTATTTTTATTCGCTGTAGTGGCTTTCATAATGATTAGCTGCACTTCTAACCATCATCATAAACCGGTTACTAAACCAGTAGTTGAGAAAGTGTTGAACAATAATGATTCATTGATAGATGATATCAGTGATTTGAACAAACTGAAGAGACCTATTGAGATCATGTTTGTTGATCAAGTAGGTTATGTACTGTGTGACTCTGCTGGTAATTACTACAAAGTAAAACATCAGAGTGATGTTGAATACCTTGTCAATTCAATGTTTAATAATGCTGAGTATGAAATCAAGTAACTCATTATCATTTACCGTGAAGAGGATATTTCTTCTTCTCGGTATTACTATTGTTCTGTTTGTCATTATAACAGCAATGATTCATTTATTGGCTGCTTTGTTCGGGAAAGATTTCCTAAACCTATTGATTAATAATGATTGGATAATGCTTATCATTCTTGGTACCTCTGGTATCATTACAGTATTGATCATCACTTATCTATATTCAAACGATAAAGTCAATAAAAAGAATAATAAATAAAACAAAGAGTATGAATGTATTAGTAGACAAAACAGTCAGTTTAAAAGACTATCTAGGTGATTATGTACGTATCACTAAAGATTATGTTACCAGTTGTGGTAAAGCGTACAAAAAAGGTGATCTGGGTATCATAAATGATAGTTATCGTTATTTGGATGGTACTATTGCTATTCGGTTTCCTATTCATGGTAAATCAGGGAATTCATACATACCGGCTAATATATTGGAAGTACAACAGCCAGGAGAGATATTGAAACATAATCGGGAATTTAAAAAAGAAATGGAGAGACTACATGGATGCATTTGATAAGTTAGCAACATTTATGTTTCTATTTCTTTTTATAGGTCCTGGTTGTGGCTTTGCTGAGATGTCATTTCAGCATTATATGTCTCAAGGACAAATTCTGGAGTCTTACAGAAGCTTTTTATTGAAGTATATGAGGTATTATCACATCTGTAAGAGATATGGCCGGAAAAGAAATGTATATGCTTATTGGTTTGGTTACATTACCAGACCATTAGGCATGTGTCCTTACTGCAATGGAGTATGGTTGACACTGATCATATTTACATGGTTCTATTATGTTCTTATTGGTACATGGATAATGTTCTTACCGACATTTCTTATCACTAATGGAATATCATTTATTGTTATCAAAAATATTGACGAATACAAAATGTAATCATGAATAAAGTAGAATTTATTTCATCAATGCTGCCTTTCGGATTAAAGGTGTATGACATCAAAACTGGTTCATATGAACTAATTGATGCATCAAAAGGATGTCCAGAATGTATATGTGATGCTATTGGAAAGAAAAAAAATACAAGTAAATGTGTACATGTATTTCAAGCATGTCATGACAATAATCTAATGCCTATTGTAAGACATGAATCATCATTTGAAACAGCTTGTGTTCAAAAGAACTACAATAATGGACTTCCATTTATTCCTAGAGATGAAATTAAAAAGATCTTTGGTAATAGAATTGAATATGATGGTGTTACTTTTTATACTCAGGTTCAAGAATCTATTGTAAGAAAAGGTGGTTCATATCCTG
>JANHGB010154703.1:0-14632 GCA_026283785.1 Coracopsis vasa
TGGGCACCCTGTGCCAGCGCCTCAGCACCCTCACAGGGAAGAACTTCTGCCTAAGAGCTCATCTCAGTCTCCCCTCTCTGTCAGTTTAATGCCGTTCCCCCTTGTCCTATCACTACACACCCTTTGAAAGAATCCCTCTCCAGCTTTCTTGTAGACATCCCATCAGGTGCTGGAAGGCAAACTCATTGCCTAAATCATTGTCTAAATTATCATTTAAATCATCTTCAAATCATTGTGAAACCACTGTTGAAATAAAATTTAGTTATTGCTTAATCACTATTGGATTCTCATTTGATTTTATTTCAGTCATTGATTAATTACGATTGGTCATTGATAAAACAGCATCCAAACACCCCAGGTTCACAAGTCAAATTAATTTGAAAGTTGTATGGAACACTGAATGCTATTAATGGAAAATTGACCCTGAGAGATCAAGCTTATTACTTAGGAATGCATAACTGGATTATTACCTCACACAGGTCTGTTTGTGCCCTCTACAGGAGTAAATTTCCCAAACGTGCTCATTTCTTGTAGCTGTGGATGTTAGTCTAATCATATGTGGTAATTCCAACAAGGTTTCTTTGTGTGAGTTTATGAATCAGTATCTCTTGGTTTCTGTTGCAGTTCATTACTGCTTCCCCATAAACTCAGTTATAGCTTAATTTCATTCTACCTGTTATAGGGCTTTATGGTGTCATGAATTAGTAAATTTATTTATTAATGTTATTAAATTTATTTAAATTTATTAAATTTATTTAAATTTATATATTTATTTAATAATAAAACACATAGGAACTGTGGCCCTGTATAGTAGCATCTGGAAATTCACATATATATGCCAGATGCAGTGTGAACACAGATTAAAAAGAGACTCTACAGGCATCTCGTTTAAGTATTCGACAGGGTACAACAGATTCGGATGTACAGGGACATATGAAACAGCATTAGCATGGCTATGGTCTTACAAAATGTGCTTTGTTAAAACTTTTGTGGGCACAACAGTGTGTTTTAAAGATGTGTTTGAAGATGTGTAATGGAATAATTTGATGGATACTTAAGGGACCTCTTCCCAGTATGAGAACAGTAGGGGAGAAAGGGCTTGTTTAAAATGTAACAAGCAGATAAAATATGCTGGGATGACGGGCTAACCTGAGGCAACGATTGATCTCCTAATACTCAGTGAGATCCAAGATTGATAGACACAGGTTACAAGGGCTTTAAACATGAAGATACATGAATGTGTAACAGAGGAGGTGGAAGAGCCTAAATAAGGGGCATGTAGGAGAAACAGTTAAGTTGCGAAAATGGTGTTTCAAGAGATCAGTAAGAAAGGTTGCATAATTACGTATCTGTTTTGCCTGTCATGCAGGAAAGTTCTGTAAGGGTTTTGCATGCTTTTGATAGGAGGTCCTAGAGAGAGGTTGGAATTACAAAGAATGTCTTGATCTGCAAGGGGAGGACAGGGTAGGGATGCTGAGAAGACTGTAGGTACTTTGTTGGTTTGTTTTATGGGAGAGATAAGGAAAGATGTTAGGGATGAGGGACTAAGAGCTCTCTCCCAGTTATGTAGGTAGTTCTATCATGTAGACCCATGGAGAAGTCACAGATGCAGCTCTCTTTTAGTCTGAACAAAGATAGGTCTGGAGTGTAGAGAAGAATGCCAAGATGTCATAAATGAAGCCTGAATTGTGTTTGTGGAAGAAACATTCTAGAGAATGTGGGACAGACAAAGTGCAGAATGCTGATATACTCTTGCTAAATGTTGCAGATAGGGTAGAAGATTAGAAGTATTAACAAGAAATACCACAAGAGATGAATTAGAAAACTGAAAGACAACATTTGAGAAGAACAGTGCTCTGTACGTTTGGGTTTACTCCTCTTTCTCATATTTTTCATCTCTTTACTTATTTTACACAGCTCTACTTTACACAGTGTTGTCAGCTCTCTTTTTCAGCATTTGCGTCTTGCTTAAAACTGCAGCTGCTGCCTGTTTGTAAGCACAGCCAACACCTCCTGCACCCTCCAGGCGATCTGCTCAGGGCTGTCGGAACCCTCAGCCTTGTCTGTCATCTCGCGGTACAGGGTCATCTGTCACTGCATGGCAGGACACAGTGACCATGGGGATGCACTGGGGGCACGGGGACATGGTGACCATGGGGACATGGTGGGGCACATGGGGACCATGGGGACACAGGCATCACAATGACCATGGGGACATGGGACCACAGGGGTGGCTGATTCTGGAACACCCTGTGTTCAGGTGTGTGAGGCCTCAGAACCCCATGGAACCTGTCACTGAAGGCACCGGGAGACGACAACTGCCCCACGGAACATAAGCTATCGGTGAAGGAGGCAACAGCAGCTCCTCTGGTGGCTCACGTCTTGGTGTCTTGGTGCCGTTGATGCCTGTGGACACAGGAGCTTGGACCAAGGTGGGTGGCGATCACGTTCCTGGGGTGCTTTAGGAGTTACCAAGAACATCTCAAGTGACTTCACCTGTTACTCACTCAAGATGTGTTGTCCACAAGTTTTCCATATTTTCTGCATTTTTTTTTCACCCTGCATCCCATCTTTAATATCTTTTTAGTCTGTATTTCTTTTGACAACAAATCCAGGTTTCTTTTATTCATTTCAGAGCTCTTCAGCATATTGGCTTCCTTTGTCTACCCATATGTATTTTACTGATACTTTGCTTCCTTCCTCTTTGGCAACGTCTGAACTTCATTAAACATCTCGATGACTTCTTTCTTACTGTCTCTTGAGCATGGAACATCCTTCCAAGGCTTATGTATAACTTCACATCTTCTTTTTCTAATGTGATTACATATAAGCACCACAGAAATTACCAACTGAAAATAGCCTTCTGCCTTCATTTTTGTAGCAATTACAGGATTGCTGGAGATGGGATGTCTCCTTCTATCCCATCTCAGGATACTAAAATGAAAGCTAATAACAGTGGCAGAACTATTCAAATTTCAAACTTACTTCTTCATTACCTTAAACCAGATATTGTGCCCATTGCCTGTTATCCTTTTGTCGGGCACCAATGAGAAGAGCCTGGCTCTTCTTCGCTGCTTCTCATAAGATATTTATACACACTGTTGAGATATTTCACATCTTTTTACGTGGGAATGCCTCAAAACTAACGACATCCAGGATGTTCAATCCTGTCTCTCTCAGGCCTCTCTAAAAGCAAGCAAGATTATAAATCATAAGCATAACGGGTTCTTAGCCAGCCATTATCAGGAATTCAAAAGTATACAACTGTGTTTGCAAAAGGAATGTATGTAGGAGCGTGTAAGAGAGAGTGTGATTATTGTGCTGACTTGATCTGTTCCCAGACCACTGGGGCAGAACTGATGACTTTCTGTTCCAGAACACTGGAACAATGTTTGCATGTTCTTGAGGAGGTGAGATTGCTGAGTACATGAATGTCCTGTTTGGCTGCATAGTCAAGATCCTTGACTGTAACTACAAAAAGGATGAGAAAAAAGGAATAAACGATATAGTCAGATCACGCACTGAGTCTGTGTCCTTCAGTCTGCCGCATTTTCACATGTTGGATATCAGCCTTGAGCTCATCTCTGTTACTAACTGATAATTTTACCAATTGTTTACATCCCCAAAATTATTATTATTAGAAAGTCACTTTATGGCAGTGGTTACTGAAAACTACGGCAGTAGAGTCACATTCTGTAGGTTGCAATATTTTGCTTTCTTTTTTTTTCTTTTCATTTTTAACATCTTTCCTGGGTTCAGCAATAGCAGTCATTTTTCTCCTTCTTAGTAGCTGGTGCAGTGCTGTGCTTTTGACTTTCAGCGTGGGAGCAACACTGATAACACCGATGTTTTCAGTTGTTGCTAAGTCATGTTTACTCTGACCAAGGACTTTCTGAGTCTCATGCTCTGCCAGGGAGGAGGGGAAGTCAGGAGGAAGCAGAGACAGGACACCTGTCCCAAACTAACCAAAAGGGTATTCCATATCACAGCACGTCATGTACTTTATGTGGTGTTTACTTCTCTGTAGGTTTTAGGGCAATTGGTAGAAAACCTCAATCCAAAGAGTTTATGTCATGAGATTTTGAAAATCGTGTGCTTGCGTGTGCCTCTTCAAAGACCTAGAAGTACTGAGGCTCTGTGCTTTATTTGCCTCTTCTTGATCCCCTCACTGCTGCCAGAGCCTGGTGGCAGAATTCTACCCTCCAGTGTTAGATTTGTTGTGACTCAGTGGAAAAACAAACCAACTAAACATGACATATTATGGAGAAAAGCTTATATTTCAAGGTGTGGGGACTTGCAGCCAAGCTCTTCCCTCCGCAGAGCCTTCTCCTCCAGTATTTTCTCCACTTCTGCCATCAGCCATGGAATGACTTTGGTTTCAATAACTTCACTAGAAGAAAGCAGGAAGGGCAGCCTCTTGGCAGTCACGGTCATTTTGCTACAAATGTGAAAGGGTAACCACCCTCCCTTGTGAGTATTTGCTTAGGTGATCATCATGAACATGGCTAAACTGTTTGACTTACAACTGTATGAGGTACAGAAAAAAATTGCTATCAGTCCTGTCCTCTTGATCAGACATCTAAGAAGGCAAAGTCCCAGGAGCATGACTGCTTCAAAGAAAGCAGATTTCTGCCTCGATTTTGCCTTAGGAACTGCGCACAGGGGTTGTTTTGCTACGTTGCAGTTTGAGCTGGGCTTAAACCACAACAGTCCTTTTTGACGCCCAACGTGGGGCAGGAAGGGTTGAGATAACAACAGATCTGACCGGAGTTTGTCTAATCAAGAGGTCCCCCGTTCAAATCCAGGTGCCCCCTCCAAGGGCAAGGCCAGTGGGAGCCTAGGCTCTCCTCTAGAGCACCCTGTGGCCAGTGCCATCCATGGCTGCACACTCCATGGCAGTACCGGGCCCGCAGTTGCCAGCTGCCATGACAAAGCACATGGTTGACGCGCAAGGGCACAGTGCCAGGTGCAGGCAGCACCCTGCAGTCCCTTGCTGAGCAGCACCAGGGCCCACGGCCGCCACAGGAGCTGCCACACGGATGCTGGGTGGCTGCCCCCCAGTTCAGTACAGGTTCCCTCTCAGCCAGTCCAGGACCAGGGATGTCACCATGCCCTCCACAGCCACTGCCTGCTTCCAGGAGAGTGAGTCTGAGTCTTTCAGGCACAAGCAGCTTTATGGAATTGCCCCCCATCTCTGCAAAGTGCAGGCTCTTGTCTTTCACTGCATAGTCAATGGCTGTCAGGTGGACCACCTTGGCCAAGGGCAAGGCCCAATAGGAGGGAAACCTTGGGATCCAGCATTTGTGGCAGGTCCTTCAGGTAGACCTGCACCATGGTTGCTGGTGACACCAGGAGGGGAAAGGCTGAATCGCGGAGGGTCAGGCAGGTGGTCTCATCGGTGGCCAGCATCAGCCCGGCGGGGCACTGACACTGCCCAGTATGTCTGGCGCTGAGCAGGCAAGAATCCAACGCTACACACCATCTCTCCTGCCCAGAAAGACTATTACAAGAGATGGAGCCTGACATCATAGACTGAATTAATTCAGCAAACTTTATAGGGATGGTCCATGGACTAAGGAATGATATCACTCTCTTTGTGTGTGTATATGTATATATGAGACAAAAAACAATGGTATATTGAAAAATATTGGATCCGAGTATGACGTGAATGGCATGGAATAAGGGGTGGATACTGTCCTGGGTTCGGCTGTAACAGTTACTTTTCTTCTTAGTAGCTGGTGCAGTGCTGTGGTTTTGACTTTAGTCTGAGAACAACTCTGATTAACACACCAATGTTTTTAGTTGTTGCTAAGTAATGCTTACTCTGATCAAGGACTTTCTGAGTCTCATGCTCTGCTAATGAGGAGGGGCACGGGAAGCCAGGAGGAAGCAGAGACAGGACACCTGATCCAAACTAGCCAAAGGGGTATTCCATCCCACAGCACATCATGTCCAGTATAGAAACTGGGGGCAGTTACCCAGAAGGCCCAGATCGCTGTTTGGGTTGGGCTGGGTATTGGTCGGTGGGTGGTGAGCAATTGTGTTGTGCGTCACTGGTGTTTATTGTTTTCTTTTCCCCTTTTAGTTTTATATTCTCTCCCCTTGTTATTTCCCTTATCATTATTATTCTTGATGGTAGCAGTAGTGGTTTTGTATTATACCTTAGCTACTGGACTGTTCTTATCTCAAGCTGTGGGATTTACATTCTTTCCATTCTCCTCCCCATTCCTCCGGGAGCAGGGGGGAATGAAAGTGGGGGAGAAGTGAAAAAGTGGCTGTGTGGTTCTGAGTTACTGGCTGGGCTTAAACCACGACAGTCCTTGCCAAACCCAGGACATGCTACAGGGTTTGTGAGCCCAGCTTTGCCTCATACCTCTCCTTCAGCCAGGCTGGAGAGCAAAGAGGGTGCTCACTCAAAAAGCACTTCTGCCTGACATGCCACCTCCACCTTTAGTCCACAGTCCCCAGATTCATCAGCACACAACTCTGGAAAGCAAAAGCATAAGGAAATGCACATGTTGGGATTGGTTGAGCTTGAAAAGCCATGACTCTGGCTGATGATACAGTAGGACAAAGAACACGCCAAGAATGTGCAGCAAAAGGACTCCTGTGAAGTAAAGCAGGAAAAACCTACACCCCAGCTGAGGAGGGACATTGTTTTCATCTGTCAGGCCCTCTGATGCCCTGTGCTCTGCAGCCCCAGCTGCCCTCCTTGGGTAGGACTTCTGGCATCAGGCATCACCCAGCAGATGTCAGATGTTGCAGCCCAGAGCCCTAAGTCTCCCCTTGAAGAACATGCACATTCTCTTCCTACCCCTGCCAGCGGAGTCCTGGAGGTGACAGTGCATCTGAAATGCAGGTATGGGCTCTGAATTGTACCCATCTGCTACGGGATTGCTAAGAGGCCTTGTGCAGAAAAGAAGGGCCATAGAGAGCACCAGACAATCTGCATTAGTCATGCAGTAGGAGACCAAAACTTCCATCATAGGCCACCTCATTCTGGATGAAATGCTATGCCACTGGAGACGAGCCTCAGTGCAGCTGGACAGCAGCACAGCCGGCTCAGCGGGGCTCCAGCATGGGCACTGCTCACAAATCTCAGGCCATGTCTGATAAGCATCTGCAAAGAACAAAGAAGAAAGCCCTGGCTTATGTGCCAGAATGTGCACTGAAACCTGAAGGAAGGCAAATTCAGCTCTGGAAAAGGTCACCCTAATTCACCCTCTTTGTTAATGATCCAGGTGATGAATTCCAAAGTGTTTTAAGGACAACAGTTAGAGAACTGCAACTCAAGCTGATGCTCCCAACTGCACCATGAACTAGCTGCCTGTTCAAGGTGCATATGGGTCCACAGGCTTTGTGTTGGACATGAAATTATAACCTGTATGACTCTACCTTTCTGCACGTCCTCAAGATCAGGTGCTTCTGGCTCAAGCTGCCACTGCACTTGCTGGTTATCCAGGGCTCTTCTCTCAACTTCTTTGTGCCTTTGAATCTGAGGATGCCAATGTGGGAATCTCTGGACAGGTGGGAGATAAAAAAAACCCAATCCCAGATTACTCTCCGTATGTAAGTGGTAGTTCTCCCCAGAGGTATGTGAAGATGCTTGCCTTTAACCCCACAAACTTGCAGTTTGGGGCCCTGACCCTTAGGAGGGAGCCGGGGGCTCTGTGCCACACAGGGAATTTGCTCCAAAGGCTTGCACTGCACCTAGTGCTTGAGGACCTGTTCCACAGGACATTGTCCCAGCAACCTTCTCAGCTGCTGTGTGATCCACAAAAGCCACAGCTGGGCACAAGTCATAGAACCATAGAATCATAGAATAGTTAGGGTTGGAAAGGACCTTAAGATCACCTAGTTCCAACCCCCCCTACCATGTCATTGGAGACGAGCGCAAGGGACACAGGCCACTCCTCTGTGCTCCTCACCCAGTCACTGGAGATTTCTGCCCTAACTCCTCCAGGGAGAAAGAGGCCTGTGTCTTAATGACCTCCCATCCCAGTTACTTGAAGAACAGGGTTGTACATAAGTAACTTCAAGGACATTAGCCTTTGTTAGCAACTACAGAGAAAAGGAAATGACTAAGATAAGCTTTGCCAGAACAGGCCTTGTGATTACTGATATGACAGCGATCCTCAAACGAAGTGATGAAGAAATAACCACCAGGGGTCCCAAAGCCCACTACCACATCTTAGTGCGCATGCGAGAGGAATTCTCTAGAAGTATGATGTAATGTATGTAATCTAGTGAATATGTATGTTTAAGGACAATACAATCACAGCCTGGTTGATGCTCGGATGAGACACACTAGGTGGAGCTATCCCCCGTGTCTCCCGGCGCCGCAATAAAGAATACCTGCTTGTTAACTTAAACTTTGCTGGTGAGTGCCTGGAGATTTCTCTGAATCACCAGAGAAGCTGACCCTACTCTCCTAAGGCCTCTCCCACCTGTACACATTGCCTAGGTATAATTTAGGTGTAATGTCGAAGAGAAATGTAGCTGCTACTTACTTTCGCCTGGCACTGAAGCAAACTTTCAGTGGTCTTCACAGTTAGCGGCACCAGCTAGACAAGAGAAAAAAGGCCAAATGGGAGAAACTCCTCTGATGGTCTATTCTAGAAAGCAGAGTCACTCTCTTGACCCGGCTGGAACAACAAAGACTCTACAGAGGCCCAAGACCTTCACAAGGAAATTAATTGAGTGCAACGTGGTCACTTGCGTTCCCTGGGCTCCGCACCTGTGCACAGGGAATGGACAAAGCAAGAGCTCTCTATGACACTGAACCTGCCTTTGCTCTCTCCCCTGCCAGCCCGTACAGCACCAGTTACATCCAAACTGCCACAGAAGAATTCCAGCACAAAAGGAGCAAGTGGTGCTGGCCAGATTGGCTTGGATTACCTTTACCAATGCAAGGCTGAACAACCTTGCCCACACTGCCCCACTGCTGCCCCATCAGTGCATGTATCTGTCCTCCCACCTCTCGAGCTGTCTTTCAGCTGCAGCCAGAGCAACCCACTAACTGACACATTGACACCAGAGATCGGCTTCTCCAGTGGGGCTTACCTGAGGATGGCATCCAGACAGAGCTCTTTCCTCTCTTGTGAACTGCACAAGACAGGAGAACAGGTATCACACTCCACTGCCACCAACTAGGAGTTACTCTCTTTTGCTCACTGGGAAAACCCAGACCTCTGGGATCAGGTTTGCTTCTCAAGGTGCAAAGCATTTTTCTAGCAGAAGACAGCAGGTTGACACCTCTGACTCCCTCCACTCCCTGAAGGCCCCTTTCCCCCTCTGGCACCTGCCTGCAGCTCTGCTCCAGTCTCAACAGCTGGAGTACATGAACAACAGGGCAGTTGTCCTCACATCATCTGGGAAGGGGGTCTAAAGGTGAACACTGGGCCAGAGATCCGAACGCTGGTGTGATATGTCACCACAACTCACCCAAAAGTGACCACGCAGAGGCTGGTGGGCCAAACAAGGATGAGGGTAGAGCTGCAGCCCAGGCCCAATGCTCTGTCTTCTCGTGGGCACCCCCATGACACCTTCTGATTGCAGAGCACCCACAGCTTGCTGAGACGCACCCTGTGTTTCAGCCAGAAGCTGGTGCCACATCTGCAGCCAGGAAGACTAGGGGCTGATGTCAAGGTTGCCTTTTGCGGGAGCAACTATGGCAATACTCCTTTGGAGAGCCATTGCACTCAGACAGAGAGCCCTGGGAAGGGCAGCCCAGATTCTCATGTCCCACAGATCGGCAACATTCCTGCCAGGAAGACTTTTACAGTTGGCTCTTATAGCCCTGGTTTCTGATGGCCTGACCCTACCAAAGAAGCCTTCCTGGGACTTTCTTGCACATTGGACTGCAGGCAGGCTTGAGGGGGTTTTGCGAGATGTCTCCTGAGGGCAGGTTTTGGATGGAGGAGGTGGGAAACAAGAGCACTGCCATCTCCTCTTCTTACCTGAGCTTGGCAATAGCCAGTGAGTCTTGGAAAAGCAGATCTCTCCTCCTGGTTGTCCCACGACAGGTCACCACCACACACTCACAGAAGAAGAGCTTGTGATGCTGTTGGGACAGGAAGGCATCCAGCTGGCATTCACCAGAGCTGCCCCTGTGAAGGCCACGGTTGTAGGGATCAGACACGTGTCTCTATCAGGCACCGGCCATGCTGGGGTGCCATGGAGCTGGGGTGGGCAAGCACTGGGGGAAGCAGCAGGCCAGGTGGCCCATGATGCTGTGGCCAGGCAGACTCTTGTGCTGTGGAAGTGCTCAGCAGGGGCAGGGGAAAAGCCGGGCCCTGCAGGGCCTTCTGAGGCTGGGATGCGACGTCCCTGTGCCAGGGCAGGGC
Source organism: Coracopsis vasa (assembly GCA_026283785.1). Classification (NCBI taxonomy): domain Eukaryota; kingdom Metazoa; phylum Chordata; class Aves; order Psittaciformes; family Psittacidae; genus Coracopsis; species Coracopsis vasa. Next base: position 10,347 of record JANHGB010154703.1, read on the forward strand.
TGACCTGCTCAGAGCCTATCTCTCCAGCGCTGCCCATACCAGCAGGTGCCACACTGGCAGACACTGGTGACTGTGGCCAGGATGGCTGTGAGAACAACCATGGCACATTGTGATGGGGGGCAGGGGAGGCACGCCAAGGGCGGGGGGACACAGCGGGCACCAAAGCAACAGGGCAAACGAGCCACTATCTGGGGAGTTCTGTACATGTTCAAGGTGGGTCCATGTGTTTTAGCTCCCCTTGACTACTCCCAGGTAGCTGACAGAGAATTTTGGCCTCTGGAGACAACTGAAGTCTCAACTGTCAGCCCCAGACTTCTCCAAGGTAGCGTTTCGAGGAATTTATCGATGTAGGGGGCAGGTCCATAGCGTCCCCAGGACTCATCCCATGCCTCTGATCATCTTCCTCCCTTGCTTGGTGGCTGCTGGAAGCAGGGCTGCAGTGCTTACAAGTGAGTTCTGCTCACTGTGTCTGTCATTGGTGCAGCAAGGGCACAATTCAGGTAATCCTCAGAGGTGCAGCCACAAGCTTTCATGGCCCAAATGTCCCAGTGGCCTGTGTCACCCTGGAGAAACACTCAGGAAGACTCCCTGTGGCACAGTGTTCCAGTGACCCTTTCCACCTTCCCTGCAGGTGAGTGGCTCTTGGCTGTGGTGTGATGCTGGTGCCATGAGGCAGCAGGCTTGTGACCCAGCCCAGGCAGATTCCATCTGTCTTAGGAACACAAGGAGCTCGGGAAAGAGATGAATAAAAACATAACAGAGAAGTAGCAAAAGAGTGTTAAGCTGTTTAATTGTTCACAATGCTCCTTCACTGGAACAGGGCTCTGAGATCAGTCCAGTGTGGTGTGGGAAGCGGGGCCAGCTGAGTAACATTCTTTCAGGACCTTTACATCCAAGGGACCGACTCCTGTGGGGACAGTGACAGGACGGTGACGGGGACAGGGACAGGGACAGGCACTGGGTGGCCTGTCACCTGCATGACCTCCATGCGATCCAGCCAGTCCCTGGACCCCAGCTGCCTGTAGCAATTCTTTCCTTGCATGTAGACTTGCTTCTGGTCATCCACCAGCCTCAGGTGGTTGTACTCCACAGAGCAGGCCACCACCTTGGGGTCAAGGTGTCAGCAAGATGCCCAGAGCCTGGAAAAGGATCACAGGTCAGCAAGGGAGCACCCAAAAGCAACATGAAGGACTTCCAGCACCAACGTGATTTTGATCAGTGTATGTTTTTTGGGGGAGGACGAGTATTTCTCTCGTCTTGCGTATTTTAAGAGAGAGCTTGGGTAATGTCTGGGATGGGAATGTAGAAAGACTTCTAAGGAATTGTAGATATCAGCTTTAACCTATTTAATTCACTTAGACCAGAGTTTAAAAACCTATTTGACTTCAGGAAATTACACACGATTACTATAAGGACTGAACTTCAACAGAAATATGATTGTTTCATTAGAACAAGGATATTTCTGACCGATTTAGCTGCTGCTTTCCCTGCATCTTGAGGTGATCACTTTGCTGGTACTTCTCCAGGAGCAGCTGATTCTGGGGTTTCATGGAGGCCATTCCCTTGAGCTGTTCAGCAAACGCTGCTGCTTCAGGGAGCATCTCCCTGTGCTGCTGGCTTGCTGCATCCAGCACGTGCTGCGCTGCTGGCTGGGGCTCGGGAGCTGGTAATTTTAACTGGGGTTAAAGCTCACCTGGCCAAAGAGCAGTGTAGTTTTGGTAGCAGCTGCAGAAACGAATGTGCTGGCAGAATGGGAGGAGAGGCAGGAGCAGGCAGACGGGGCTGCTCGTGCTCCTGGGAGCTGCGCATGCTTGGTGGGGAGGCAGGGAACTGGTGTAGCAGTGAGGGGAGAGGGGAGGGCTTTGCCCTGAACATACCAGCGAAGCCAAACAGGGTACTGTCTCTTCCAAAACAGCACTGACAGGGGTCCCCATCTCCTGTCAATGGCAAACCAACCATCAGGAATCATGGTCCATTTGTGTTGTTGGGTGCGAGAGCAGGGACGGAGCTCAGGAAGTGTTCATGTCAGAAACACATAAATTACTTGTTTTGCAAATCCTCTTGAATCTTTTGAAGAGCTGTGAGGCCGGGAGGATAGACGGTAGGTAGGAGGTTATGTGCTTAGTGATATATCCAAGGAAGATGAAAATATCTAAGGACCAGCATAACTATTGTGAGTTCTGCCTGTTTAAATGTTGTGGCTCTCACTGCATTCAGGAGCTTAGGGACTGATGGGGGCTGATCATGGGGAGTAGGGAAAAGCAAGTCTTTCTGCTCTCTTTGATTAGATGAAGAATGGAGAAGGTCAAAACCAAGAAGGGTCTTGCTTGCCACCAAACCTCCAGAAGTCCCTTTTGATCCTGCAACTTCAACAGCCTTTGGGTTGCCCCTGGGCTGAGGAGGTGCTCCAGAGCAGGGAGGGACAGAACTGCGCATGGGTTTTCCTGGGACTAAACAGGACCAACTGTCTGCACAGACACACACACACATTCCCCCTCTCAGCCCACACTTTGCCTCACCCCTTGGACAACACACTCCTTGTGCACGGGCTGTTCCCAAAGGGGAGAGAGCCAGCTCAGAAAATTCCCTGGTCACGCTGCAAAAAAAATAGCAGTGCCTCTGCTTCCCCTCCCCTCACAACGTGAGCCTAAGGGGCCAGCAGGGATCTGAAGACGAGCACTGGGGCACAGAGCCCAACGCCGGTGTGACATATCACCGGAACTCACCCAAAAGTGACCATGCAGAGGCTGGCAACTCACCCAGAAGTGGCCACGGCTGGTCACTCTGGCCAGACACTGGTCACTGGGCCAGATGAGGATGAGAGTAGAGCTGCGGTCCAGGTCCAGTGCTGCGTCTTCTTACGTGCATCTCCCAGTGCCTTTGCCTTCTGTGACTCGGCTGGTGTGGCTTGAGCTCTTGCCAATGAAGACCGAGGCAAAGAATTCATGGAGACCCTTGGCCTTCTCCATGTCCCAGGTAATCACGTCTCCCATTTCATTCCAGAGAAGGCCCACATTTTCCCATGTCTTCCTTTTATCCCTGATGCACCTATGGAAGCTTTTCTTGTTGCCCTTGACATCCCTGGCCAGACTGAGTTCTGTCAGGACTTCAGCTTTCCTATCCTGATCCCTGGCTGCTCGAACAGTTTCTCTATATTCTTCCCATGCTACCCGTTGTTGCTTCCATCCTCTGTAGGCCTCCTTTTTATGCTGGAGTTTGCTCAGGAGCTCCTTGTTCATCCATTCAGGCCTCTTGGTGTTCTTGCCTGACTTCCTCTTTATCAGGATATATGACAAATATATACAGGAAAAATGGACTTGACGTGAAAATTGTGAGGGTCTGAAAGATGAAACTGGAATTTGGACTGTTGGAGGAAAACCTATTTACTGAGAAAATATATAATGACTTTGGCTAGGTGATTTCATGATAAAACACATGGAGAAATGGCAGCAATTGTCAACTGGATTGAAAGAATATGGACAGCCTCTGGAATATATGTGGCAGTAAAAAGAATCGTGAGCTCTTATCCCACATATTTGAAGCTTTTCAATGCAAAGCCCATACTGAAGTCTGAAGGATGACCATGGGCATACTTCCTATTTAAAAGACTGCAAATTGATTATGCTGACATGCCTCATGTGAGTGGACTTAAGCACCTGATGGTAAACATGGATCAAGTCTTAGGATTCATAGAAGAAGCTTTTCATGCCAGGAAGGCTGATGCTGTGGGTATGTTCAAAGCACTTTTGTGGGAAATCTTTCCCAGATACGGGATACCTCAAACCGTATTATCTGATACTAGTTCTCATTTTTCAGAGGGAGTACTAAACAACATGTATAAAAGTTTAGGAATATAGTGTCATGTTCTACGTTGTCCACAGTCCTCAGGACAGGAGGAAAGAATGAACAGGACTCTTAAAAATAAAATTGCTTGAACTTGTAGTCAAGTAGGTTTTAAATGGCCTGAAGTTTTAGGAATATTGCTATTCTTCTATGCTACTGTAATACTGCTATTAGGAATGCTCCTCACTAACCTCTAAGGTTGTCATCAGAAGCAATAGTGTTCGGCAGGCATTTATCTATACCTGGAAGCCTTGTCCCAGGTATAGCTTCTTCTTCAGAGGAAAACAGCTCTTCAAAACACTTGGGTCCAGTAAGAGAAGTTAATAAGAGATTTGTTGTTCTGTAAAGATTGCCTGTGCAGTCCCCGCAGAGACTGCCAATTCAGGAGAAGCCCTCTGCAATAAGCTGACGAGAGTGTTTTCACAGGGGAAAAATGTACGTTG
>JANHGB010155516.1:0-98468 GCA_026283785.1 Coracopsis vasa
TTACTCTACTCCCCAGCCTACCACATTGTGGCAGCTTCTTCCCTCACCCAGAGCAGAAGCAGATCTAATTGCTCTCTCCATTAGTTACTACGTTGACTTGGAATAGACACTACTGAGTCAGCTTCCTCTGTGCAGTCATCAAAGTTATGGCTATATAGCAAATGAATGCATCAGAAGATTGTAGGTCAGGGAGGTTCAGACTGGGCATTAGGAAGCATATTTTTACCAACAGAGTGGTCAAACACTGGAACAGGCTTCCTAGAGGGGTGGCCAATGCCCTGTCAGTGTTTAAGACATTTGGACAATGCCCTTAATAACATGCATTAACTTTTGGCCAGCCCTGAATTGGTTACGGACTTGGACTGAATGATTGCTGTAGATCCTTCCCAACTGAAATATTCGATTCCTATCACTAGTCTATTCTTATTCCCATCCCCAGTCCCGTTCCCATTCCATTTTATTCTGATACTACACTATAGCAAACAAAGGTTATATCTCAGTATTTATCTATTCAACTCTACTTTATTCATTCAACTATAGCTGTGGGATCCTTCACCCTTTTTGCCATACCACTTTCTTCTGTGAAATTAATGCATTTAGTTGATGAAGTATACTACAGGAGCCAAGAAAATCTCTGAACTTGTGACTGTTGTAAGACTTGATAAAGATTATGTAATTTTTCAATATTTTGCTATGCCACTAGTCTGTGCTATGATACTGACTTTCACAAAAGTAATAGTTATAATCAGTGTGACCAAATGCCAAAATTGCTATAATGTTTATTAGCCCTATATCCTCATGACACACAACTATCCATCTCCCAAAATTGCATTAAGTACCACAAGGATTTCCAATACCAGTATACTGTATAAAAAGAAGCAGTTTATGTGAAAAATTACTGATATTCTTCAAGATCTGTAAAGCCACTTACTTGGGGTTTTTTATTACGGCACAGGCACAACTCAACACAGGGCCATAAAGGCTCATTTAATCAGTGGATTGGATTTTGGCATGACATAAATCTGCCCTAAGTGAAGAGACCCTACAACACAGTCCCACAGAGCTTTTCTTTAACCTCGGAAACTCGCATGATTATGAAATACATTGAGAATGTACAGTTAACCAAGCTACAGCTAAACTAAAGTTGCAGATTTTAGGAAAGCAAGAGAAATGAGTATACATTTGTTGACACTTTTCTCAGCAAGTTTAAGCTCACTAAATAAGAATACTGGATGGAAAGAGACAACATGTATTGATTCCCATTGCCTGCTGATTCAGGCAACAGCTTTTGTTTAACTTTATAAAGTTCCATTTTAAAATTAACTAGAAATAATAATGCCAAATTCTGTCAAAATGTTTTTCCAAGTCCTACAGCTACAATGGAAAGAATGCCTTTTAATTTCCAGTTCTAGTTTATTCCAAGCTAGTTTATTGCTATTTATTCTTGTACCAGTGTTGTCATTCAGTTTAAATAGCTCCTTTCTCTCCTCAGTGTTTGCTGCCTGATGTTTTCAGAGAGACCAATCACATACCCTCTGTGCTTTCATTTTTCAAGACCAAATAAATTTTGCTCTTTCAGGCCATGCCTATACTAGCAAGAAATAGCCATGTCACGGGGCTAGGTGTTGGCCCATGATTGCCCGCTAATTCTTATGCTTCCTGGCAGTTAGGCATTTGCTAACCACCAGCTCCGAGACAATGCCAGCACACAGTACAGGAGAACAGCATGGAGCAAGAACTGCTCCTAATAAGCTGCTTGGACACAGCTATCCTGCTATGGAAAGCAGAATTCAGGGTTGTTGAACAGGACTGAACCACACAGGAGTCCTTGACATATAGTTCAGAGTAGAAACCCTTATTCATTCTTAAATTCCTGATTCTACACTTAGTGCTATTTAATCTCACTTATTTTTACTACTGGAGTTCATAAGGTCATCTGGCTCTTTATTATATAGTATCCAAGTACCCAATATTGTGTCACCAGTGTATTTAATTATGGCATTCTTGTTCTCTATGCCAGGGCCACTAGTGAAAATATTAAAGATCCTCCCCAATACTAATACTTAAGGAACTCAGCTAGGAAGTTGCTTTCCCCTCTATATTATTATTCAATTAATCCTCCTATTATCAGTTTAACCAGTAATTTCTAGGTGGCTTTGTATCATTTAATCTTCTGCAAAGAAGTTACAGTTAATTGTAACATTCTAATCCCTAGACATTTATGCACACAAACTATTTCCTTGAACTCCTCAGTTCAATTGGGTTTGCCTATTTGTTCCTTTAATTACTAAAAAAAATACTTCTCTCTACAGAGACTGTTAGAGCAACTTTGCTGATGGATTAAAAATTTGTGATGGAGGAAAAGCAGTTAAATTTTTGGTAGAAAAATACAGATGGGCAGTTATGGCTGGAGTAAGGTAATACAAATGCACATTACAATTACTCATTTTCAACAGTTTATAGCAAATTGATTGACAAATCCAGAATGTCTGAAAATATTAAGTTTTATTTCAGAAACATTTATTGAAACATATTCTTATTTTCTTAAATATTTTACAATTAATTCAGGCAAAATAAATACTGTGTTCCACCAGATTTGGCACACAACAGAATCATCCAAATGATAGTTCCAAATTGGTTTATTTCACAAAGATTTTTACTCTCAAAGGCACTGGTAAAAGTATTCAAATATCTTACAGTGATTTGATTCTGAGACTTTTGTTGCCTGAAAGTCTCAATTAGATGGTATTTATGCCACTTTGTGTTCAAAGTTCTGTACTAATGTCACACCTTCATTAAGGAACCAGCTAATAAAAATAACAAATGATCTACAGCACAGAGGTGCTAGGCATATACATTAGTTAATGCTTGCCAACTGTTTGAAAATGAGTGGCACTAAGTGTTCACAGGTTATTTAGTACTACAAGACACGATATCAACATCTAAAAGGTGCCAAAAAGAGAGAAAATGTGACAGGACCACAACAGGCCTGTGGTTTGTATGCAGATGGCATTAAAAAATGATGGCATTAAATTGAATGCCATCTGAAGCAAATAGAACTACACCACTTTCATCATTTGTGTCACCACCCATTACTGAAATTGTCTGAGAAAAATGAAAGATCCAACTGTAATGAAATGTAACAGAATGGTAATAGAAAAACTGATATAGCTGTCAAGCAGTTACTGCTGTACTGAGTCCCGCATAAACATTTTTCAACTTAGCATAAACTTGCTGCCTAAACTTCCAGTGCAAGCTGCAAAGCTCAGACAAAAACAAGAGACACATAACCACAGAATCATAGAATATCTTGAGTTGGAAGGGACCCATAAGAATCATTGAGTCCAACTCCCTACTTCTTTCAGGACTATCTAAAACTAAACCATATGGCTAAGAGCATCATCTAGATGCTACTTGAACTCTGACAGACTTGGTGCATGACCACATCCCTGGGAAGTTCCAGTGACCAATCACCTCTCTCAGTAAAGAACATTTTCCTAATGCCCAATCTGAACTTCCACTGACACAGCTTCATTCCATTTCCTCATTTCTCATCACTGGTCATCTTAGAGGAACTCAGCACCTCCCCCTTGAGGAAGCTGTAGACTGCAACGAAGCCACCCTTCAGCCTTCTCTTCTCTAAGCTGAACAAATCAAATGACCTTAGCTGCTTTTGCCCTTGATACCTTTCATCATCTTGGTCTCCCTCCTCTGGACACACTCCAATAGTCTGATGTCTTTCATATACTGAAGCACCCAAAACTGCACACAGTACACAAGGTGAGGCCACACAAGAGCAGAGTAGGACAGTCACCCCTCTCAACCAGCTGTGCTATCGAGGCTGGAAACCTACATGGAGATGCATGCTGCAACAGCTACACATCTTATGCCTACACAAGATGCAGCCACAGTTAACCCTGACAGAACAGCAAGAAAATCTAAAAGAATATTTTACATTTATGTTGGTATTACCAGTTTCATAATTTTCATAATAGAAAAGGAGAGTAAGTGTGGAAAAGCAACAGACTTAGTGACACCTCATAGAGGCAGATATATATTACTTACAAATTCCTAATAAATAAGAGAAAAACCATATTTTACAAAAGGAAGAAGGAAGTTCTGTGCAATGAAATAAAGTTTTGGGTTTTTTTTATTTCAGTGTCAAGTAGTCCCCTTTGTTAAGAAACACATCTGGTTAATTGTCTATATTTCTACTTCACATATATATTGACACTCTCTGTACTTCCATAATTATTTCTTCCTTTAAAATATCTACAAATTCCACATATGCAAAATCCTTCTGCTAATTCAGCGTCTTGTTGAGGCAGTTAGGTTAATGCTTCCCCTTCACTGCTACTGTAAATTAACAGGCTTTCAAAGTGTTATTAGTGAGATTACTGCCTTCCCTAAAATAAGTGCTACTTCGCATTTCACTCAGATAATTGTATCTACAGCTTAATGACCACTTCCTGCTTTATTGTTCATTTGCATCCTTCCCTCTTGCAGTGAAATAGACAGAAGGTGGTAAAATTCTTCACATACAAGTTATGTGTAGACACTATGTGTATAAAGCAGAACGATACAAAGTCTCATACCTTAACTCCTTCATGAACTTCAAAACTCTAATATGAGAATACAGCATTATGTTACACCTTCTTAGAGTTGTATAAAAAGTAGAAAAGTAAATCACTTGAAGTACTGATAGGCACTGGTAGTATCATAACAAAATATTTCTGGCTCCCTCTAGTGGGCTTCAGTCGTGTCCCATGTTAGTAATGTTACAGTAATGCACTAATAGTGAAAGGCTTTGGAAACTTGTTACAAAAACTTTGAAGTCCTCCCTCCATACTTCTGGCATTTCTGTAAACACCCCCTAAAGTGAGCCAGATTTCTTTAAAGGTTCCTGTTTAATTTTTTCTTTTCTTTTAGATTTCAGATCTAGATACTTGAAAAGCTTAAAGGCCTTTTTCAACAATGTATTGATCTACTACCTAAGTATTTCAGTAGTGTCCGCCCAACCACAGTGTTCTCTGATAACATTGTTCATGCTATAGTGTCAGCTTTTCTATAAACTAAACTAAGTGTAGGTACCTTAGCATTTCTGAAAATCTGTGAAGCACAAATTTTCACAGTGCAAATCCCTGAATATTTCTAACTTTCCAAACTCCCCTGTGTCAACAGTGAACATCAGCCACAGATCAAGATGCTTCAAATACTTTTATTCTTAGAACAGTTTCGGTTTAGTATGCAGGTTCTCCTTAAAATAGGTGGTTCCAAATAAAAAACTCATTTAGATATATCAAAGTGACAAAAAAATTAAAGATTTCCTTTAGTTCTGTTGCACAGCTCATATTAGCAGAGCATTCAGTATCAGGAGCTTTCAAGTTTCAAATTAGAACCAATGAAGCATTTTATTTTTTTGTTATTTATTAAAAATATACTTAAAGAATGTTAATTTTATTCCCTAATTTGAAAGCTCTTTTTCCTGTATCTGCCAGTACAAAGAAATCAAATGTTTGAAAACCTAATTTAAATGTCATAGAAGCACTGACAAAGTTTTATTAGTCTTTCAGCTTCAGCTTCAGCACTATGTATAAATCAAAGTGGATAACAGATTATGAGTATTCCAGAAAACTCCCTCCTGGTTTTATATAACAGATGACCACAACTGAGCTTATGAAGATCAGCTTACTACTATGGATTCTAGAACCGAAATTGCAGCTCATTCCTCAAAATATACTTATATACACTGATACTATTTCAAACAATTTTGAAGAAATGGTAAATTGTTAAGAAAAAAATCACAAAAACAACATGGAAAGATTGAGAGCATCACCTACTACAACTAATGTCTGCAAAGGCAAAAGAGTTCCAGCATCAATTAACCGCCACAAAGAGATAAATCTCTCAAAGACTGCTTCCATGTGTCTCTGATTTTCAAGTGAGGGAAGGAAAGCACTCTTTCAGGAAAAAAACCTAGATCATTATTAGTTAAGATGAAAACAATAAATTTACCATTAGACAGCACAGAAGACTTGATACAATACAAAAAAAGGAAATAGTATTCTGTTTCTTAATGTATCTAATCTGAAAAATATGTTTCCATGACACAGCTGATATACAATTTACAGCCTGCTGTATCCAACTCTGACTCTGACTCAGTCAATATCAATGAACAGTAGACACTGTCCTCAGTTATGAAGCAATATGATAGTACTGCATTTTTCTTATATCTGGTTCAGAACTACATGTTACCTGAAACATGGTAATTACAGCTTTGAGAGAGCAACAGACGGTTAACCTCACCACTATTTAAATGTGTTTATATAGTAAAATATTAAAACTGATGGCTAAAGGAGCATGTATTCCATAAAGCCTATAGAGTGAGGATAAGTTGTTTTCTAGGTTTTCTATCACTTTCTCTAAATTTGCTGAAATCATCCTGTTCAAAAAAACAAGTCAATAAAACTGGCTACTTCCATCATTTGCATTACATTCACATCAAGGTCCTCGCATGGACATAGTATTAAGTTCATAGTTCTGAAGAATGATTTCTTAAAATACAGCAGTTCATAATATTAAAGTAATGAAGTACGGCAAAACCCCTCACATTCATGCAGTTTCACTGACTGTTAAAGAAAAAAAGGATTAAGATGAAATAAAAAATTAGCAATTTCTAACTATTCTATGATTCTAATTTAAAGGATTCCTTGGGACCCTGGTCAAAATTACTGGAAAGGTAAATATTTTTCATCTACTAAAGATTTATTTGCAGAATTTCTTGGGATCAGTCATTTCTTCACTCCTATTTGACAAGTTATTTCCTATAAGCATATGGCACATGAGAGAGGAAGAACTCACATCAAAATTAGTATCATCATATATATTTAACTATAACCAGAGTTTGAACATTATCATGCACAACTGCAAGGATGAAAGCCACATGATGTGCTGGTTTGGGCTGGGATAGAGTTAAAATTCTTCACAGTAGCTTGCCTGGAGCTATGTTTTGGATTTGTGCTGAAAATAGTGTTTATAACACATGGATGTTTTAGTTACTGCTGAGCAGTGCTTACACAACATTGAGGCCTTTGCTCTTCAGACTGCCCTGCCACTGATTATGTTGGAGGTACACAAGGAGTTCAGAGGGGACAGAGTCAGGACAGCTGACCTGAACCAACCAAAAGAATATTCCATACCATATGATGTCATGCTCAACCATGCCGGTGGGGGCCACTGTTTGGGAACTCACTCGGCATCAGCTGGTTGGTGGTGAGCGCTTTGCATCATTTGTCTTTTTCAGTTTCATTTCCTTTCCTTTTGTTTCTTTTTTTTTTTTTTTAATTTTTCTTTACATTTTTATTTTTTTATTATTTTTTTAATCATTAAACTGTTTTTATCTCAACCCACAAGTTTTTTTCTCACTCTTACCCTTCCAATGATGTCCCCATCCCACCAGGGCAGAGGAATGAGCAAGCATCTGTGTGGTTCTTAGTTGCTGGCTGGGGTTAAATCACAACACAGGACAACAAAGCTTCTCTTCCACAGTAAAAACACTTTTTATGAACTTACAAAAGTAACAACTAGGGTCCTTGCCTAAGTAGCATATTTGCAATTCTTCCTAATTAACTGTAGAAATGTAGTAAATGCTGAGGCATATGGGACAAATCTCAGTAATTTTGTCATATCCTCAGGTTTTAAGAATAATAGCCACAGCTCCCTCACAGGACAACCACAACTGTAAAGGAGTAACAAAGCTCTCACTGCATAATTTTCAAATGAGAAGGAAAAAGAAACTGACTTGCTCTTTCACATTTCATATGACATCATGAACTTTATGAAGGGCTGCTTAAGGTTATTGTAACTAAACAGATGTATATACCCAGATCTGGGCTGAACGATTTCAGTATACATGGAGAGAGTTTTACTTCCCCTTTGAGTAAAAAGGATGATGCTTCATGTCTAGTATTTTTAAAAAAATATCCAAATTATGTCAGGGCTGCCTAAAACAGAAGCTGTTTAAATTCTATTAATTCCTCAAACTCAGTGCTGGATTCCTTCTCCTGTGGCAGGACTGCTGTTAATAAGGCGAGAAATATTGGCTTCGGAGAGTTCAATAAGAGGAAACAGATTTCTATTCAACTCTTCTTATGGCCCAGAGACAAGGTCTTTTCAGTTCAGCATCACCTGTGAGAACTACTGCATACTTGAGGGAGAAACAGGAAAGAGCATGCATGTTCAATGTAAATCGCAAATTTACAACATGTGCATGTCATCTGCCTCTGTTCTTCCTTATCAACAGGTGTGAAGAAAAGTTTTCCAGGTTAATTAGAGGCTTGAAAAAAAGTAGATCACTAGAGCATCTCACCTACTGAGAACATTATCACAGTGACAGGAACAAAGTGGCACTGGGGCAGTGGGTTTGGATCAGTCATATCATCATCATCATTGAAGGAAGTAATGTTGTAGATCCCATGCTCACTAATTTCATCACTGTAGAGTACATCCAGATTTATGGTACTATTATTCTCAGTTGTCTTAGACAATGTATGCTTTTAAATCAAATACATACTTATATATATATATTTATTTACATAGGAACATTTTTTGACAAAGGTATCACAAAGTTTTGAAACAGTGACTGATCAGAGATGATTTATGAAACTTCTCATTTAAAATACCTTGCAGCAGATCACTTCTGATTAAGGCCTTGATTTTTATCATTAATGATCATTAAAGTAATTAGTTCACAGCCTTCTTTGTTCAGCATGTCACCTATGCTCTATAGGAGGCTTCAACAAATAGAACCACATGCTGATCTGAATGGTAAGCAGTAAATAAAAGTATATCTGTTTAAAAAATCACTGAAAACAAGGATCATATCTTCTTATCTTTACCAAAAAGGTTAATATGTTTCATTTACACAAGGTTTTCCTTAAGTAATCCCCAGATAATCTGTGCTGGTAGTGTTGTACTAAACATGAGAAGGAAAGATTAATAAATAATGTTAACAGAAGCTAAAAGTTATAGACAAGGTAAAAGTCTAATAGGCTTGGATTCATTATTACTTAAAAGTGAATTTAAAATTTGTGACACAACTACAATCAAAGAATCAGAATCCAAACACAAAATGTATCTATGGTATTTTATTAATAAGAAAACCGGCATAATAAAACTACAGAAGTCTAATGCTGCAGGATCATAGTCTCTTCTAAATACCAAGTTAAGATAGATAAATGAAGAAGCTATAAAACAAAACCAATAATATTTATCTAGAAAGAGTCCAGAAAAAGAGATTACCACAAAAAAACAAAAAATTTTTTTGCAACATGGGCCATAATAATAAAGCATTTTCTCCTGAATAAAAAATAGCTGGTTTAGACATTTCTAATGAGCATTTGAGATTAGTGTCTGGTTCTATAGGCTAAGATGTGAGCCAACTTTCACTTTTTTGCTACAAAATATCCATGTTCATAACAATGCAAACAATTATGCTCTTCCCAAATGAGTGAGGCTAGATAACCATCACAGTGAAAGTTTTCTTTGGCCTTTCCCAGTGATGTCCATGACTAAAAAGAACAAAAAACAGGATGCGAAAAAACTAAAAAATAATTTAAATTATATTAAGAGGAATTTCTTTCCCACACACCAATTTGTTAAAAAAATATAAATAGTCAACATGGTGGTATAGTTTAAAAATGATCCAATACTGGATGCAAACAGACAACTAGACAATTGTACACACTGGAGGGGAAAAAAAGCATTTGAACTCTATCTTCAACGCAGGGGTAAAACTACACTAACCTCTTGGAAAGACACCATATATTCCCTTCCGAGAACTGTAAGAAACCCAAATCATTAACAATAATAAATATCACCTTTCATAATCACATGACCAAGTATCTGAGAGCAAGAACACCTTAATTAAACAGGTCATGACTCTGAAGTTATGTAGCAATTACACTGAAACTGAAAGATGAACAGGTTAAATGAACACTGATGATTAACACTGCCCCAGTTTAAACATTTAAAGATAAATGGGAGGTGCACCTGTATACATAGTGAACTAAATGACTAAGACTGGGTTAATAAAGATACATCTAATACTCCATCAGTATAAAAACACTCTAGGGATTTATTTTATGAAAGCATATTAGCCTCAACATCAAACAGAACTCTTGTTAATTTTTAATGTATTTGGTTTACAAAGCATAGGGTTTTTTTTATTTTCTGCAGATCTAAAACAATAACAAGTACTTGTGAAATGCATGAAATTAATAGTGAACTACAAACATTAACACACATCAATTGACTGAAATTGAATTAGCTACCTGAAATCCAGGCTTTTCCGTAGATCTCCTTGGTGCTGAATGGAGGCATCTTTATAATAATTCAAACCGAGGAAGATTTAATTCTCAAATACCCTCCTATTCATAGGTGACATCTTGTTTAAACACAGTATTTTTCACATTTATTTAAATTTCTTCAATATCCGCTGAAGCTGTCTACATAAAGCCACTCATATTATGTTGAATAACTGTCCTGCCTGTGCATTCAATATTTCATATATGAACAGATGCTTGCCATACAAATTTCTTTTTTCACACAGCAGATCTAAACAGCAAACAAACAATATTAATCCAGATGCAAGGCCTTTTTCATGCAATTCCTCAACCTATCAACAAACTGTTCCTGGAAGACACTAGCTAAATAAAGCTCTAAGTAAACAATTAAGGAAAACAACCCAACACCTTTGGAGGTTTGCAGCTTTACTCTATTACTAGCAATGTCTTCATTATTTATATATATAGGCACTGGTTTCCAGCCACTGAAGCTGAATCTAGATAATTAAACATTTATACCATCCCCTGCTGTGCCATAATGTCTAACTGTGTCCAAAGAGTCCTAGGTGTGCTGTTACACACCTGGGACTGAAACGAGGAATTTGTTGAGCTGCCTTTGATAAAGGTCTACACCTGGAACTTAATAGCACATGATATGGTTTCTGAATATTGCAACAGGTGGCAAATATAACTTAATGGTCAAGAACTCTTTCATCTTCTGGTTCCAGAATTGCAAATAGCTCTATCAGACTGAACAAAAATGAAAGTGAAAATTTATTGATGTGATAATGTATCTATTATTATTACACTTTTTCCATACCATTTTAAGATAAAATTATTTTAGGATACCTTGAAGAAGAATTTAAATGGAAAATGTATAGATTTTGCACAATTTGAAATCAAAAGATAAAATTTATAGTACTATAAGGATAGGAGAAACAGCAAAATGAAAGCCAAGCCCCTCTAACTTCACCAGGCTCTGTCTGAATCAATCCTATTGCTTGTCAGAAATTCAGTGCTATCTAAAAGCAAACCAACTACTTCTCATTTTTGTACTATAAAATTACAATGCTATAGTGTACATGTACAGGACAAGGTTTACAGGAGGAACTAGTACATTTCACACTGCCTGTGTAGGTGAAAAAATTGATCTTTTGGGCACATAAACCATTGCTCATCTAATACAGAAGTACACATAATCACAGAATAGTTAGGGTTGGAAAGGACCTTAAGATCATCTAGTTCCAACCCCCATATATGACTGCAAAGAGATTTTCAGACTACTAGTTAGTTTTCTGTTCATTTTTTAAGCAAGAAACATATCTGAGTGTATTCTTCAAGGACAGAGCTTGCTAACAAAAGCAGAGTCCCACTACATAGACATAAAACCCCATGCAGTCATCAGATTAACTAGTTAAGACTATTCTGAAGCTACATTGTATCAAGAAGTTGTTTTAGTTTTATTTTCCAACTAACTTTCAAATACAAAGAAGCTGGAAAAGAAGACCAAATTTCTAGGACCACATCCCCCTGTATTTGAATACCATTCATCTGTGCAGGAGAAAACTGGCTGAAGTTAATACAAGTTGGAATACAACATAGTGCAAACTCCCTGTTCCTTGACTGTGACGATCAACAGAGCGTATGACAGTAAGGCCATCAAAGTTAACAACACATGAGATCTAATTTAGGGAAAACATTTACATTTACGTTTACATGCCAATTTAACCATCAGCAGGATGCATTTACTATGTCTGGTCTTCAACTTGATTTCAACTTGATCTCAGGCAAGTTTAAATCTGCAATTTTAATAAGATGTATGTATACTGACTACATGTTATTGGGGCATATCACAGCAATCTTGAAAATAGTGAACATGGAAATTTACCTAATGTTTTTGAGCAGAGAACACAATTTGACTGTGCATTCAGAGTAATTTTAATAAAGAGGAAAGAAGCAACTTAGTATTTAAATATATTAACAGAGAGTCCATTTGATTTATGTTTTGCAAGAAATGGAAGACAAAAAAAACATAGGCTTTCAATGCTACATTTGTTAAAAGCACCTACTTTTGGAGGTGCATCCTGTAGTGATGAAGGAAACAAGAGTGAACTCTGAACACAGTAAGGTAAAGGAGAGCAGCTTAGACAAATGGATACATGAGAAATAAGATAAGAGAACAGCCTAGGACAAGTGGCCCAAGACAGGAAGTTCTAAGTTGCCAACTCTTCAAATTACTTTTAGAGATCTCAATCTGAAAGACAATACTCATGAGCTGAGGAAAAGCATTAAGCTTCCTGCAGCATAGAGGCATCCCAGAAAACTATCCTTAATCAAGCTATTACAGGAGGCTTTTGTCAGAGGCACTCTAAGGCTAGGAAATATTCAATTGGTTTTGTGAGTTCCTTTGTAAAAAACTGGGGGTTTTCCAAATTCCAGTAATTGGGAAATTAATATATTTGTTAAAACCCTATATCCTTTAGAGCCCATGAAAACATTGATGAGCCTCAGAGTGTGTTTATTCTTAAGACACTGTCAGTGTGATTCAAGTGTTGAGAACAGAGTAAGAGTTTAGCCAAGCAGGTATTTTCCAATAGCAAGAAGGCAGCAGTAGGAGGAGAAACCTATGGTTTCTATAAATACTTCTCACATTTATGCAATTCCAAGTGAGAAAGCTGTAGGACACTGTGTTGGTACAGACCTGCAACATAGATGGTTTAGAAACAATAGGATTCTTGGTATGGCCCAGGAACGGTTCAGAACAGCAGAAGTAAAATAAGAAAAACTCTCTCTCTTGTTTAACAGTGAAATTTCCACAAAACGGCAAGCATTCCTACCACCACCTGGGTCTCTCCTGACTGGAATAATAATATTCATTACTCTGGAATATGGTGGAGGAAAACTGAAGAATAGGAAATTTTAACTAGAGGAAGACAAAGGGAGAGAGAATAATGCAGTGGTAATTGCTTTTGATCTTTTCTAATGTCATTTTGTACAGAATTGTTTTCTGACACTAATTTGCTAAACATAACTGTGATTGTCTGAATTCTGTCTAGGAATCTCAAAGATTATTAAAATTTGATGTAATGATCAAAGTTCAAATAAAATTCCAAAGCCACGCAAGTCATTAGGGGAATTAACCTTGGTAACTATTCAGTAAAAAAAATTGATTTTGAATTTGCTTAGAGGAGTCTTTGAGATCTTTGAGATTATCAAAAAAAGATTCTGCTGTTTCTTAACACTGGTGAAGGTGAAGACTTGATTTTTAAAGATAAGCTATTTCTCTGTGTCTTAAGTACTTCAAAACACATAATATTACAAAGGTAGAAAACTTACTTCAAGAAAATTGTCAGATGTTTTATCAAAACGCACAAGAAATAAAGACAGAACAAGAAGGAAGCTTCCTAGCATTGCTCCTCAGGTTTACCCTTTACAGAATTGTAAACATTTGTTGCAAACAATATTTTCATATAATTTAATGAAGTTGCATCTAACTTGAACCATAAAACCACTTTTTATCTCTGTACCTGAGACAGGTATAAAGAAAAAGAAAACAAACACTTGAAAAATAAAACATGAATTGATATATCTAAACCTCAAATGTCCATAAACACTGTATAGGGATTTTATCAAAGTTTCTAAAAGCCAGATGATGACCAGCAAGAGAAGGAACCTAAATCAGAAGGAATAGTGTTTTATCCTGTCAACTGTTTCCAAAAACTTCCTGTATTAAGTTGCTTACTTATTTGTTTTCTCCAGAAATATCAGTGATTACTTTAAAGCCACTGCCTCCAAGCAAAGGTACATAGTACGTAAGTTCATTTAAATTCAGGATACCATTTACTTAAAGAAAAAAAAAATCCAGAAGATGGAAAAAATTCACTAATCACACTGGTTTTCAATTTAAAAATAAACTGTTTCCTTCTCAGAGATCATCTTACTCTTTTACAACTTGGCATAAACTATGCCTTTCTAGTACATCTGGGTCTCCATTTTGCAAAAGTACTTCTTTATATACTTTGATACTAGACTAATGAAGTACTGGGATATTTATTAGTCATTCCCACGTCCTACACAGAAAAACACACAATGAGCTTCATACTTCAAAATGATATTAGTATGTAATATAAGTTCTCTCCTATGTGTGTTTAATGGTACAACTACTACATTACAACCCAGTCAGAATTCACATCCAGCTCCATTCCCCACCACCATAAACAGCATCAGTAGACTGGTATGTGATTGTCTCAGTCATTCAATACCATATGCTGTCCCAGCTTTTCTGAAATCTTAATTTTTATCGAAAATATGGCAAAATTTCTACAGGACACATACTAAAATGTCTTTCTACTCCATAACTCCTTACAGATCTGATGCTTTGAATACACCTCATTTTCCAAATCCGTGTTGTTTAATTTGGTCAACGGACCACCAACAGCCACCAAGTACCTACAACTTTACCTAGGAGCACTGTAGATTGAACTTGCCATTCTATGGTTACAAAATATAGAATAGGCCTCTTAAGAAATGCTGGAATTCACACCTTCTTTGATATGCTAACACTGAAGAATGAAGTATAACCAGTAATAATAGGGATTCTCTCATATGGGTTAACCTACTTATAAATACTGTGCCACACAAAACTTTAAAATGCTGTTTATATTGAAGTATCTGTTTTGGTGGTATCTGCATACAATATACTATGGGGTTTAGCCGTACTCTGAGCACTAAATTAACAGAATGAATAATATTGCTGCCCCCACTTCACAATGTTTGTAGTCAAGAAAAAGTTGACCTAAAATACTTACTGTTCTTTCTGCCTTACTTACTTGTAAAATATGTATTTCAAAATCGCTAGAAACAGATATTACATAAAGCAACTTGAGGCACCATCGTTACTTACAGGAAAATCTCGCTACTCCCTGGCTTCTATAACTTCACAACCTTTTAATTTTGAAAAACTCTAATAATGTAGGCCAAAAGAAAACTATGTAACTTGCCAACAGACTGGGGACCAGTATGCTGCCCACCACAAAGATTGCTTGCCTGCTAGTAAAAGCATATCTGAAACATTAACAACAGCAGATAGCTTACAACTTCTGTGTGAAGTGAAGTATTTCTGAACCATACAAGTTAAATGTGAGCCTTGACACTGCTATCAGTAAGAAAAAGATACATTTATCATAGCAAGAGACTTAGCTGTGTACACATTCACTAAATGCATACGAAAGCTAAAGAATTTCTTTACTCCACCTAATATAGGAACTTACTTGCCAAGCACTAAAGGGCAAGTTGCTTTTGCAGTTGCAACTCTTTAGAATACATTAGAGACTTCTATGGGAGAGCAGATTTACACTAGCTCAGGTAGTTTTCTCTATTCTGTTATTTAAAACCATCACATTTAATTTGGTAATATACTGAAAAATATCCAGGCTTATTCTCAAATTCAGTATTATATTACCTTTTCTAAATGTAGCTAAAATAAAACCAGATTAAAATATTTACTGTAGGTGTAATATTACCAAGACAAACACAGTGCCAGTGGCATGCATAACGTCTAACATCAGTTCAATATTATGCTCATACAATATGTGCACTACATTTTAGGAATGGCTACAAACCATCTAATTTAGAAAATTAGTGGACAACTCTATGACATTGCTTGCATATTCCTGAATGTTTAGAATATATATGTTTTCTTAATATTTACTGGTATCTAACTGTATTGTCATTGAAAATCAAAACTGAACCACCATGCTGAAAAACATTGCAAGATAAAATGCTGAGTGCATACATATCAACGATACAAACATGACTACCACAAGGTGCAAAACTATTTTGACAACTTTATGCCACTTTGAAAAAAATCATTTGTATTTTTGTAAGAGAAACACCTGTGAGACATTACCTAGTTTGTTTTTTTTTTTTTAGACTGTGCACATATCGTATTGAAAACTAAAGGATCAGTAGGGGCATGCTCACAAAAGCTGCAAACAGAGAGGAATATCATGCATACTGTTCACAAAAACTCACAGATTATTAGTAAGTTATCTGAAAATCAGGTAAGCCTTTCATGCCAAACATTGCTTTCATTTTAATGACAGTAACTCCCCTTGCCTTGAATGG
The DNA here is from genome assembly GCA_026283785.1 of Coracopsis vasa. Classification (NCBI taxonomy): domain Eukaryota; kingdom Metazoa; phylum Chordata; class Aves; order Psittaciformes; family Psittacidae; genus Coracopsis; species Coracopsis vasa. The sequence goes on from JANHGB010155516.1 coordinate 16,470, forward strand.
GAATTACACCTGTGTAAATGAAAGCAAATATAGGCCAGGAAATAAGTCTATGCATAAAAGAACTTTAGACAGAAAAAAGGCTCTAACCACTTTGTCCTTCTGGAGTTCATATCCACGAAAGCAAGAAAGAAAGGACAGAGAAAAGACAAAGAAGGAAAGAGTCACTTTCAGTTTGAAAGCAGCAATAGTATTTGTCAGTAAAATAAATGAACAAATATCAAAGGAATTAATATATATCTTTCTTATCACTCCTAGTGGTGAAAAAGAGCTAGTGAAAAATGTGTCATTTTAATAATTTTCTTAATTCTTTCATGGGTGAAATTGAGATGACTTTATATATCAAAAAAATATTTGTAAAAAAACCATCCGCACAAAAAAAACTATTTACATAATAATAATTTGGGAGTACTGTCCAGATCACCTCAATAAATCAAAAGGGGTATTTCATAAAAAAGATGCAGAATTTAGCTCTGCATGCCTTGCACCCCAGTATTGCAAATAATTAGCATACTTTGCACTCGCAGAGTCCCGCAAAATGATGAATGTTTGTTTATTGCAGCCAGATACTGGCTATGTATAGTGGCATAACTGCCTGTTAGTCACTCAACTAAAATACTAGTTTTAAAGCATAAGGAGACAGAGTTTGTCACAAGTGTGACATCTGACATGACATTTAGACATTAGACTAAATGTCATGTCAGATCTATCTCATTTATATTTTCTTTTTCATACCCATAAATATTAAATATATTCTCATAATTATTTTTCTTAAAGGAATTGTTTTTTTAGCTGTCTAAAACTGTAAATGGAACAATTTTTGTGAATGATGTTTGTACCTTAATTTCACATGCCAATATGAAGACTAAATCTAGGCGTGCAATTAAACACTTAGCCGTGTTGGAAATATGGCTGCTCACCAAGAAAGGGTGACAACTCATTTTATAGCTTTGTTGTTCAGATACCTATATGACATGCAACTTTGTTCTCCTCTGCTCTTACAGAAGTTTTATGTTCCCCCAAATCCTAGAGATACAAACAGGACAGAATACAACAGAGGCCATTCAAGACAGTCAAGACACTCAAGCACACAATATACAAGGAGAAGCTAAGGGAGACAGGTTTTTTTAGCCAAAGGAAGGCTGGAGTAGGGAAGGGTGCAGGAAGAGGGGAACTACTTGCATTCCTCAACTACTAGAAGGTGAACTGTAGGGAAGACAAAGACAGAATTTTCTTGAAGATGCACAACTAATGGACCAAATGCAACAATCAAGGGATTGGATTGGATATAAGAAAAAAAACCCAAAATCACAAGTGTGGTTAAACACTCAAAGACATTGACAAAGAGGATACGGATTCCCCATCCTTGGAGATTTTTACAACTCAGTTGGACAAGATCCTGAAAACCTGGTCTGACTTTGAAGTTAATCCTGCTTGGAGCAGGAGATTGCTCTAGATAACCTCCGCAGGTCCCATCTGACCCATCTTATTCTATGATCCTCTGTACAGTAGTAAAAGATTAAAGTGCTTTCAAAGATGCTGCGGGGTTAAGTGGCGTTCTCACTAATACAAATAGCAAATACTATTGAAAGCTATCTAAATCACAGGTCTTCTAAGAGTTATCACTCTGTGTGCAGAACTAGCAGGAGTTTCGGTTCCACTGCAATAAGAGCAGTAGCGCTCATAGATATTTTAAATGGAAACATCTAGTGCCTTGATTTCTCATCCTCACTGCTGAAGAAATACACTCTTCTTTTCAAAAGGAGCATTACCCATAAGCAGGTATTTTTAGCACAAAGGCTAAGAAATTTTTAAAACTGTAAATGCCTGATGAGGATGTTTTCTCAGTGAATGTCTCACAGCTGCAGGAAGGGTAAGTAAGAGCACAGAGGAGCAATTAAGTCAGAACAGTCCACCTCCCCACTTTAAAGATGCAGACAGCAATTAAAAATAAAATGTTAAAACAAAAGAACTTGAGAAAATTAAATAAACTTCAAAAAGACGCAGTAGGTAAAGCAGGACATGACAAAGATTTTAAATAAGTTAAACTGAATAAAAAAGTAAATGTAGCAGGTTTCACAAAAACATGGGAAACAGTGAAATTTCAAACTAGAAAATAGTAACATCTTTAAAACAATCAATAATGAATGAAAAATACAAATATTAAGTAGAAGAGGTTAAAAATTACAGAAAGTTTTAAAAAGGGCAAAATTTTAAGAGAACGAAGTTTGAGATGAAATGTATCTTTACATTATTTGATTTTTTTATCATATAACTTAGCTTACGGTTATGGGTGCCAGGGCTGACTATTCTTTAGAGCAGGATTGCCTGTTTCTAGCACAGTTCTTGATGTCTTAATAATTTAACTTCTTTTTTTCATATCCTGGAATACACCACTATCCCTGAAATTTTAAAATGTACTATAAATAAGGCCTATAATATTTCAAGAAGATGCTTAGAAGTTGTATTATTTCCTTGTAATTTTTACTAAACAGGACCCATAGTTTCGTCATTTCATGACAAGTAGGATTGTTTGTAGTGTTCTCCTCAAGGATACACACTGAAGCATGGGACAAAAGGCAACAAATAGAACTTGGAACGTGGGAAATTCAGGTTAGATATAAGGATATGTTTTGTCTGTTTTTTAATCATGAGAATGGTCAAGCACTGGAATAGGTTGCTCAGAGTGGTTGCTGAATCTCTGTACTTGAAGATTCAAAAGCCAAGTGGGCAAGGCCCTCTGGAAACAGCAAGTCTACATTCTTTGAGCAAGAGGTAGGATGAGATATACTATGGAGGTCCTTTCCACGCCAATTATTCTATGATACTTTTTCCTCACTCATGAAGAAAATATAACTACATTAACCTTTTCAAATAACTTTCTCCTACACAAAATACACCTGCATGTATTTAAACATTCTGGTTTGCCATTCATTAGGATTTCTTTTCCAATTTTATCTCTATTCCAAAAATAATGACTAATATTATTTATCCATTGTCCTGACTACTTTTATGCTTTTCTAACATAGTATTCCAGTCTAACAAATTGTTAGTGATCATAACATGTAGAAAATTTTACTTACTAATTATTCTAATAGTCTCTGCAAATACACAGATGATCTGCACTTCTTCATACTATGAATTATGTTCTATTTTTTTCACTCAGTATTTTTCATCTAAGATACGAGGATTTTTTAAAATACCTATGAGGAGTAAAACCATAATACATAAGAAAATATGTAAATTAATACAGGAAAAGGACATTCAGATGACTACATAAGTAGTGTACACACAAACCAGAAATAAAGATGTCTCAGAAATAAAAAACTTAAAGGACAGAAACAAATCTTACTACAACACTTTTATATCTTTTAGAAATGACAGCTTAAGAGTTTTGAGACAGTTTCTCTAATAACTGTTCCTATGCCATAAGGTTCTAATGTTAGGAATCACTGGCTCATAAATATTGATCTGGTAACACTGTTCCATTCCATCACTGTCTCATTTCACCAGATCTTATTTTGTGTTTAGATGAAGAGTTTCCAAAAACCAAACTTAACTTTAATCACAGAGAAGATAAAACTAAATGCATCCTAAGATTTTAAGGAGAACATACAATTCGCATTTCCTAAAACCTCAGGTTATATTAGTGAAAACCAAGCATCACTTAGGTAACAATTAAAATAATATATGTATATGTATTTACAAACTATATATTAAAAGAAGAGAGATTTTTCTCAGAAATTAATGGCGTAATGAAGAGTCTCAAACACTTCACCATACAAGAGTAAGCTTTCCAACATAAACCAGTAATCCCAAAAATTGGCCCTTTGAAAAGGCATCTAAAACTCCAAATCCTGCCTGTTTTGGAGTCTGTTTTGACTTCAAATACTGTTATCATAACAATAATCAAGACTTGGTTCACACAATCTACCTATGTAGAACAACCTCCAGGATGAAGAGCATCTTTACAGAACAGGCTATGAAATATAAAGATATGTGAAGGTATGTGATGTCCAAGGCAAGCCATCATGCTTTACTAAACACATAAGACTACCTCCAGCCTCTCAGCTGCTTCCCCCACATTGCTGTGAAACATTCTTGAGTTCATAGCAGTACAAAGAATAGTACTAAGGACAACAGTGTACCCTAGCTAAACTGTAGCTGGTTTAGTAGCTAGAAACTGATTAAGTTTCAGTATAACTTTCAAAAGAATAAAGAGGCTCAAATAATAGAGAATTTATCATTGTTTCGAGATGTCGTAATAATCATAGATGTTCACTATGGCCGTAACATTGTTCTCTTATAATCAGGACCAGATTTTGGATTGGAAGTCTTTAATATATTTGATAATAAAACCACTATTCCATTCATGGAGAGACTAAGCTATGAAATTCATCCCAATTAGAGTAACTTTTACCACTGCCAGTTGTGAATTTACAACTTTTAAATCAGAGATCATCTTTGGAATAATTCAGCAGCTGACTTTCTTTCAGAGGTACTTGTACTGAAATTCTGCAGAAAGATTAATACAATTATAAGTTATCAGATTCTACAGGTGTTACATGGACTAAACTGAAGGAGGAAAAAAAAACAAGAACGAAAACATGCTTGGTTTAGAGAAATCCTTACCTCAAGTTTGCAAGGTCACATGTCTTTTCTACAGAAATGCAGAATCAAACCATGTCTTCTAAGGACCAATTTATTTGTATGTGATAGGAAATCATTGACTTCATCCCAGATCCTAGTGACTTAGAAATTCTTATTGTGGCAGACTAATTCTTCAGTGCTTGCCAATTTTCAACAAAGTGAAATGGATTATGCATTAGCATAAGCCTGACTCCATTCAGATGGTCACACTGCAAGTTCTGCAGTTAGAATCATTCAAAAAAGAGAACTTGATGGTTTTCTGAAAATCACACATAGTCCCACAGAAATAAACAGAATGCAAAGCATTCACACAACCAGAGGGAGCTGAAGGAAGTTCCCTACTTATACCTTAGTAGTTCTGCATGCAGTTGCTGGGTCCTATAAGACAACTGAAAATCTCTTATTTTTTATGTTTGAAGGCAGAGAGGATGTTTCAGTGGCTGCAAGTGATAGCAAGGTGTCAAACACGCTGAAAGGAGGTAGTCAGCATGCATCAAATCAAGTTTTCAGACAAGTATTGTTTTCTTCCTCTACAAGTGAAATGTTGGTTTACTGAACTGGCATTCTGAGCTGTTGAAATTTATATTCAGTGCACACTGTGTTGTATCTATCTGGAAGATGTATTTTTTCAGTATTTTAGAACGAAAATTTCTCAGCTGCATAAACCTCATTCTATCTACTGCCTCATTCAGTGTGCGTTCCCCTATATAAATCTGAACATAATTAAAAAAAGAACAGTAGCATATTTTATATATCAGTGGTACCTATATTACTAAGAACAACTACTACTTGCTGTCATGTTATTATTTCAGTTTTAATCCATCTGAAATTGTTCATAAATTTAAAAGAAGACAGTTCAAGGTCCCTTAGTTCCATGAAATTCAAGCCCCCATCCTGACTGAATACTCCATTTACTATGATAATAAGCAGTACAGAAGCAGCATTACCACCATTATCAGTTTTATTCCTTTGATCCTGAAGGAACTCCTACATAATGATAACTTTTGTGCAAACTGAACTGAATTTTAATGCCTATATTTCAGGCACTGTAACTAAACTGAAAAAGGAATAAATCATTCAGTCATTCTGAGAATCCTAATCTAATGCTCTGACAACAGTCAAACATTTTCATGCTCTGCTCCTACTCACGACCATGAACTCTGTGAGCAGTAGTCCTCTTTCCTTGTGACCTTTGAAAGAGTTCTTTGCAATTCTACATCATCTGAGTTGCATGCTGCCAATGCTGCTCTGTGCTAACCTATTTAGTAGCAGAATCTAGTATAAATGGCATTAATGTGGCTTGAAATTTGATATTATGAAAAACTTCACAAACAGATCAAACAGCTCCATGAAAGAACATTTCAGACAGTTAAAGAATCACCCCATATAAGGCCCAAAGCAGACATATATAACCTGTCAAAAAACGTCCACAAAGACCAAAGAAAATCTAGCAAAGTTAAACCAGGAAGCTATTAGAAGTTATCCTTCAAGAAGCTGAAGCTATACCCATTAAGGAAAACGGAAGGGAATGAATTCTGATAAATTCTGGTAGAGCATAAATTATCTTCATGGAATAATGTGTACAGGCATAAAAGAGATCATAAATAAGAGACTGCCAGTCTGTTGGAATTCAATGTTTTGTATTCATGTGCACAGTGATTACAGAGATACTTACTCTAGAATATTATTTTATGCAGAACGAACCAGAGGATATACTTCAAACTGATATATCAGAAAGAAAGCTATAAAGTAAGTCAACCAAAAAAACAAACAAACAAAAAAACCAAAAAAACACCCAGTAACAAATTTTTAACATCAGATGATATTCAGCGTAAAAGATCTCAAGTCTAAAATATCTATGAGTCTCTCACTGACATGAAAAACAAAAGGTGGTAAATATGATGCAAATTTATTTATTTTTTAGGAATTTCACTGTTAGATCAATTGAATAATAAACAAGTGAGCCTGACATCCACATTGGACAGACTTTTAGAAACCAAAATAGAAAATAAAATTAGCAAGCATATGAATAAATTATGATACAATTTGGAAAAGTGAGAATGGCTTTAGTGAAGGGAATTAATCTGTGTTACATGCATAATAATTCCTTCAAGGATTCACAAAGAACGTGAGTAAATGAGATTTATTCATACTGATGAGCTGGGCTTCCAGTCTTTTAAAGTATCTCATCTGCCATGGAATAGGAATAAATTCATCCATGAAAAAACAACCAATGAAAAGATAAGAAGAAATGAATCAGGGGTTTTTATGGGAGAAGTATCACCAGTGAACCCTCACACAGGATCTGTCTAGAGATGCTCTGTCCAGCATATTCATAAATTATCTACAACAGAAATAAATGAGAGATAGAAAAGCTTATTTATCACACTAAAATATCAGCAGTTGTAGAAAAACAGCCAGCTGAGAAGAGCTGCAGAACAGACTCATAATACTGAATGGAGAAGTCGGCTTACAGAAAGACAGATTTAGGTTAGACAGTAAGAAAAACTTTCTATGGTGAGGATGGTGAGGCAGTGGAAGAAATAACATAAGAAAGTGTGGAAGAATCTCATTGGAAATCTCTCAAGAGAAGTCAGACAAATATCTGCCGAGTTCACATGATTCATCCTAGGGACAGTCTAAATTATGTATTGGAAAGTTTCATTAGAAAATGAAGCCTTCCTCCTAATGTAATTTTTCTATGCTTTTAAGTATGTAGACATAATGACTTAAATCTATCCTGACTCTCTTTTATAATCAGATAAAATTAAGGCAGAAATTATTATATCTCTTACTACTGGCAATCTGATTCAGTTACAAAAAAAAAACAAAAAAAAAACACCAAAACAAAAAAACACAATAAAAATATATGAGCTTACTGACAACATTTTAAAATTACCTTAAAAAATCCACTTTGAGAGACTTATACATAATCTAAGTTACTTTAATCAACAGGAAATAGCAGATTATTTTATACTTTGTCAATCAAAACCTTTAGTACTTTATTTAAACCTAACTTTCTGTTTTGGACAAAGAAATACATAGCATTTATACTATTGTCTCCTATTTTCCAAAAGATTAAGATAAAATCTGCAGATTGCAATGAACATATTATGAAAAAAAAATTGAATTATAGAAATAAATTGTACTGCAAAATTATTATATTAATAATTGTTAAATTATTACATTATTGGATTGGTTTACAGAAGATGTGTGTCCACAGAAGACTAGCATAAGATACCTCAAGAATTGTCACAAATATTCTACAAGTATATGTCAGAATCTGAAAAAGATACTGTATAAGATGTGAATATTTTCTGTAAAATGTTGAATAAACTGATCTCAGAACTGTTTACTGTGATTACCTCAGTTTTGCCGAATTTTTTTACTCTATGATCCAACATTTAAAAATTTGGATTGCTGTTTGGATAAAAAAAATTCAGATTACTTGTTGTTACATAAGAAACACCAGTATACTAGGTGTTGTTCTATATTATTAGTGCATTTAATTTTTTCCTAAAAATATTTTTACATTTGTAAGCATATTTATATTTGCATATAAAGGACATAGATCTGTTGGAGCAAGTCCAGAAGAGGCCACAAAGACGATCAGAGGGCCGGAGCACCTCTGCTATGAAGACAGGCTGAAAGAGCTGGGCTTGTTCAGGCTGGAGAAGAGAAGGCTCTGGGGAGACCTTACAGTGGCCTTCCAGTACCTAAAGGGGCCTACAAGAAATCTGGAGAGGGATCAGTTACAAAGGCATGTAGTGATAGGGCAAGGGGGAACAGTATTAAAGTGAAAGAGTGTAGATTTAGGTTAGACATTACGAAGAAATTCTTTACTGTGAGGCTGGTGAGACACTGGAATGGGCTTCCCAGAGAAGTTGTGGCTGCCCCATCCCTGGATGTTGGGGTGTGCCAGGTTGGGTGGGGCTTTGAGTAACCTGATCAAGTGGAAGGTGTCCCTGCCCAAGATCTCTTCCAACCCAAACCGTTCTAAGCATCCATGATATACATATGTGTATATGTATAATAGAAAGACTTAAAAGCTCCTTAATATATTGTATAGATTCTGTTAAGACTAATTTTACAATAATCTTGTACAGAAGAGCCTGAGCAAGCAGAAAAGAAACATATCTTTGCTCTAACTTGTAATAGTTAGCATCTCATTACTGGCATCAGTAGATCACTAGATATACCTCCCTGTCTCCAATACAGAAATTCAATCCTCTAATCCAAGCACTCTGCTTTCATGAGTCTGTTAGTAGAAATGGCATGTATTAACTTAAAAGCCATAGTCACAAATCCATCTGCAAATAGCAAGTATTTGAAATTAGGACAGATGTCTTACAAGGCACTAAAGTATATATCATTACCACCTTAAAGGAAATCTGTTTCAGTAGCTATATGATTTGGATGCATAAGCAATGAATGAGATACTGAGTAGGAGAAGCTTATTACTAAACTTTCATAACTCCATACCTTATTTGACCGTAAAGACACTCTTCCTCCACAGCGTGCACAGAATTTAGTTTGGCAATATGAACAGTTATGGCCACAGCCATCAGCAAATTTTGTTTTGTGGCAGATGCCACAGGTTGGGGCATCACCCTTCTGCTCCTGCTGCTGCTGAGATTCTTCACCCATCTTCTTCACTTGCTCCTTATACATTTCAAACTGCTGATGTAATTTTCTGCAGAAGAGAAGAGATCATTAACAGTTGTTTTATTTAAGCCCACAAACACTTCGTAATCCTTAAACTGCAATCAATTTCAAAATACAAATCATAGAGAAATACTGCAGTAAGGCAAATAAATTTAATTTATGATGCTCCAGAAGTGTAACATTCAAAAATAAAAAAGAATAAAAAAATATTTTTTTCATTACAAATAAACTCTAGGAGGAGGCCCAATACTGACAATACACAGCACACAGTCCAGCTGTTACAATGAGAAGTAATTTTGCTTTAGGATGTGACCAGCTGTTAGCTGCAAACACCACAGTAGGAAACACAGGCTGAGTGATCCAAGAGCCCATGGCACTAGACTTTAAACTGGTTAATAGCAGGGGAAAAAAAGAAATCTCGTTTATCCTCCCAAGTGTACTTCTACCTAATTCTACCAGGCAGATGCAAATATCTGCTGTTGATACAGCTTATCTTCTTTTATCCAACAATATTGCACAGAATAATAATTCTAAAAAGCTTTTTCAATCACTTTCCAAGCACTGGGTGCAAGCCCATAACAAGTTACCTCAGCTTAACAATTTATAAATCATTTAAGACATTCATATCATTATATAGGTACTACCATCTCATGCTAAATACAAGGTAGAAAACTACCTTAGGTGTAAAATCCAGTGATGGTAGCTTAAGATACACACACATTTTACATTCCATTTCCAGAGGACTAGGAGCACAGACATAGTCAGCTGCCATGTGCATACAGAACTGCAACGATTCTTTCAGGCATGCTACTTCATTCACATTTCTGAGCCTGCAATAATCAACTCTCCATATATGATAGTTAAAACTGTTTCAATATGACCAAAGTTAAAGACTCATTTCATGTTCCATAATAGAAGTTTCTTCTCAAAGCTCCTGTTTCTGAAGGTAAATGATGTCACGGGAAATCTAATTTTCATTGTAAGAAGTTACAATTTTTTAGCTCCCATAGTTCCTGAAAAAAGCTGGAAAATGTGACATAGCATATGATAGCAAGAGATACAAATATAAAGAGAAAATGAAAAGAATTTTGACTTGTCTTGTGGTTTTAATTCTTGTGATTTAAGGGGGTCTAAACAGTGACCTTTACATTCTTAGCATGGAGTTCAACTCACCTAATTTTGCTAATAGAGACTGTAAATTTTAACAAGATAAAATTTATTAATCCAATATAAGCAGGTTTTCTAGCCCCTTGAACAGACACAAGAAAAACCTCACAAATGAAATATTTTCTATGAAACATTAAAATGTTACACTAAGCCAAAAAAAAAAATTTGCAAGATTTATTTTTCTTTATAATTATCCTTCCAGAGATTCTTGAGATGATGTTATTAACACATGAAGCCTAAAATAGAACAAAGAATAACCTCCTAAAAAAAACTAAATGTGGGAGACCAATTTCATTAATGCAGAAATATATCCTTTCTATAGTTAAGATATAATGTAATCATACAAAATTATTTCGTAAGAAGTGTCAGAGGCTGTTACTAAAACAAATACACTAAGTCAGTTAAAAATTATCTCAAACAAGTATTTACCATGGACATTTACATATGGATATAACTGCTGGGATTTGCTTTGGGTTTTTTTTCAGGACAACTCCCCTAATAATGATCTTTACATTATACCACAGAGAAGTTGTAGGAACAAACAGGCAGCTCCCTCTCTCCATCAGGCAAGCTAGGAGGCTGGAGGCACGCCTCTTCTTCCATGTACCAAAATGCTGCCCCGAGCTCTCAGCTGCCACTGACCTTCTACAGAAAAAGGGAACCAGGGTTTACTTCATGTTGCTTATGTGTCATTTTTCTACTCTACCTGCTCTTGTCACTTGAGTTCAACTCTGAATCCACATACTGTCCTCAGGACATAGAAGTTGTTTTTCTCGTGCTTCCAGCCCTTCTCCCCCACATGCATAAACCTTTTGGCCTGAAGCAGAGCAGTGCAAGGGGTCATGCCTCTGGCCCTCCACAGGAAGGCCACAAGGGTTGTCATTGACTCAAATGGCATTTGTAGAGCCATGGGTAATTAAGTGGGTTCTTCTACCTTCTTACTGGTTCAAAAACAGTTCACTGTTGACTGTTCTTTGCAGAATGGGGCAGGACACGAGTTATTAATAAGAAAGAGCTGAATGAAGTTGGGAACAAAATTTGGAAATCTGGAAGCCTGGCACATTTCAATGTTTTGCACTGACAACAGTATATAATTGGTAGTTGGTAGTCTGGCCCACTTCCAACAGTAACACATATAATCTCTGAGACCTTGCTTGCCTTTTAATTTTGCCAAACATTGCGTTCTTCATTTAAAGCACATTATCTATGCTGAACTTCAAGTTTATTTTAGGTTTCATTCAGTTTTGTGGTTTCCTTATAATCTACTGCCTTTGTTAGTATGATTGCTTACCAGTCTCACTGATGCATAAAAAGGAAGCCTTTTGCCAATTCTTAAGCCTCATGTACTGAAATAATTTCACTTTTATTTCCTCTTGGGCACAAGAATCTATGTAAAGGTCACAACTTTTGCCTCAAAGTATAAACTTTTCAAGTGTAGTTTTCTAAAATCCTTGCTCTAGAAGCAAGCAACTTATCACCTGCCAAACCAGTTTGCTATTACATCTTTTTCTGTTCCAAGATAAATATTACATGTATTGATAGCTGTCACAAAAAATTAAACACAGAAGACAAAAAATCTATTAAATAATCAGTTATACACAATGTATGTTCTACTTGCTAAGCAGAATAATTTGAATATGCATACTTGAAACAAAATAGAAAGTATTCATTTTAGAAAGTCGATTAAAAAAAGTTCTGATCTATTCCATAGATTAATCATTTTTTTCTTTTTATCATCTAGCCTGCAAGGGTTTAAGCCAAAAACTAAACTAACAGCATGCAGTGACAATGAGGTGTTTAGAATAGCACAGTATTTGAAATAAATTTAGTAAAAATTGTATAACATATTTTTCAGAAAACGCAATGCAAATAAAATTCCATTTTGTTCAAGTTGTCTGCACTCAGAACATTGCTGCCTAAGAGGGCTCAGGAATACAGTTACCAGGGAGCTAAAAGTACCCAAAGCAAACTTCAGAGTGTGGAACTGAACTTGGGTATCTCAAGACTACAATTTCTAGCTCTTATCCTCCAGTGAGTTACTCCTTTAATGCAAGTGGCCAAGATCTGTGCTGTGAGACTGAAAAAACAGTCTCTGCAGATGAGCTGCATTTTAGGCCAAAATGCTTATCCATAATACAAATCTTATTCTTAGGCATGAAAGGGGTTTTATGATTAAAACCCCAGATAATTACATCAAACTATGTAACAGAACATTTAAGTAGAAACCTCAACAATTCATATCTTAACCCTTATATATGTGTATTTTGACAATGGCCTCAATAGCACATGCCATCTGTACTGATGCAAAATCTCCTTTTCCACATTGTTTCCAAAAATACAAGTATCCACTTTAAAACCTGCTATAAATTTTACGAGGAAAAGGAGAAGTCAGTATGAGTTTATGCAAAGACCTAATAACAAAAATTAGGCTGGAAAATTGATCTTTAAGTTCTGCTCATTTTCATCTCTTGTGAGAATGAGATCCCTGAATCACATTCATACCTGCTGGAAGTTACAGTGGTGAAGTACATGAGGCTTATATTACTAGTCAAGATTCTTTTTGTACTGTAAAACACTGTATCCAAAACAGCTACATAAAAGACTTTTCAGTGAGAAAAGCAACTGTTTGAAAGAGCTTGGATTGCTGTGTCAAGGTCAAGAAACAGTTTCTATTGGAATACTTGCTTTGTCCTGGAATTGAATTAATTTAATTCTGCTTATTCTTGGTTCCACACACCTTCCTGGAAACAAGAAATTCAACATCAATCAAAAAGCACTTATCTGTGAGTCTCTCATGATCCATGAGATGCTGCCAAAGGCAAGTAAGAAAAGCAAGTTCAATAGTGTGATGTTTCCCAGTTGCGCAGAAGTTTTCATTTTCTCCTGTCCTCCAGAATCGCCCACAAAACTTTCACCATTTTACACAAACACACCAAAAAATCTTTAATACTGGCAGGAAGTTCCAAAGCCATTCCTGCCTTCCAAAAATTCACTTAAACATTTCTGAAATTTCCAAAGGTGCTTAAAACCTGTCATTAGAAGGGGACTGCTAAGCAAGCATCCAGGATACTGAGGCCAGATATAAGTGTAGCAGCTACTTCATATTTCCTGGCTACATTCCTCTCAAAGTTTTATTACTGACTGTAGCTCATGCCTCATTTCCTATTCCCAGGCGGGGAGCACGGATGTGGCTGGAATTCAGGCTTCAAACAGGGTTCGTTCACTTTAAGTTCTGCCAAGCCTGTTCGTTCAACGATTTTTCTGCCTGGTGGCAGTGACTATCTGGTAACATACAATGCTCTTCCCTGCACTATACTTACTATACTTAACACTTTCCATAATAGAGCTAGCTAACCTGTCACCGAGTATACCCACTTCTCTTCTGAATGGATACTATTCTTACACATATAACCCCACGTGTTGGTAAAGGTTAGGAAACTGGCTGAACATCAGCTCTGCTGATAAGAAACCCTGGGAAACAGGGCGGAAACCAGGTTATGAGCCAGTGGAGTGTGTGCTCTCATTACAAATTGGACAAATTACATATGGGGCCACATTAGCAAGACTATAAGCAGCAGATAAAGGGAAGTTACATTTCCCCTTTAGTTGGCACTGGCAACACGCACCTGCAGGTTGGGGTCTGTCAGTTCATGAGGGATGTTGACAAACCAGACAAGTCCAGTTAGCTCCATCCAGATTGAGCAAACTGGAAAAAAAACCATGATTTTCATGTTTCCTATTCTCTAACATGTTCAGGAATATGTACTTTAATTATTCTGTGATATTCATTAACCTGAAATAGGAACAGAGATACAAGAACAGGGATGAAATTTTAAGTGCAGAACATCTTTAAAGAGGCTAAAAAATAGGGTAATCACAGAATAAGACCTGAACCTGGTGAAACACTTACCTACTTACTTACAACAGGAATAACCTCATTCACACTAAAAAAATACTATCTGTCTCTCAGTCACAGAAGTATTTCTTTACCAATACAACACTCTAACTGAATTCACATGAAAAACACGACAGGCAAAATCTGAATCTTAGGTTAAAAAGACAGACACAGTTAAGGTAAGTTACTGCAGTCCACACATGTGGGATATTATGTTCTCAGATAGCTTCACTGAAAGAACTATTGTAAAAAACATATACTTCTATTCTAAGTGAGTATATGTACTCTAAAACTGAGTTAATTCCACTGACAGTGCCTGAAATGCTGAATAGAATTAAAACAGCTATAAGAATGGCAAGAAAGGAGTGTGCTTGCTAAATGATACTGCCTTTAGCACCACAAATTCTCTGCTGCCGGGAACATGGACAAGCCATTCTAAAGAATAAAAGATATGTCCAAAATGAGGTCTTCAAGATGCCCTGGCTCCATTCTCTCTTTTCTCAGTTTATTAGGGCTTCCTGCAAAGGTTTCCAGTTCATGCTTATACCGCATTTTGTTCTCAGCTTATTTGACCTCCCTCATGAAACAGCAAATATTCCTCTCACTGCATTTTTCCTGATGTCAGAATGAATTAATGAATTAATCTGGTATGACCCTAAATAAGTTTTTAGCTACAGATAAAGTCATATCACTGAATCTACTTTATTTTAACACATTCAGAAACTCAGTGAAAAAGACAAGAAAGGATGTGGAAAAAACGTTCAGCTGTAGTAACTGACCAGGATTTGGCTCTGAATGAATCAACAGATTACACTCCAGCTAGACAAAAAGTCTAGCTGGAACTGACAGGATTACCTTACCTGTCTATTTATATTTTCTTTCCAGTTTATAATGCTCAGTACTGAATAAACAGCAGCAATTGTTTATTAACTTTGTTTACTGGCAGCAGAAAGGCTGTTATTTACTGGCAACGTAACAGTGAACAGCTAAGTGCAGTAGTCCTGTGCAAGGCTACAAGAAAAAGTGATCATGGAGAAGATGAACATATGTCCAATTAAAGGCTGACCTAATTAATGTTACCATATTTCTGTGTGGTTTTAATGATATCAACATAAAGCTAGACAAGATGTACATAAAGGAAAAAAGAAGTAGGTAAATTCTGGTTGTACCTGTTACTTCCAGGTTACATCAGAACAGACACTTGCTTCATCAGGGACTGTAGTGATAGGAAAAGGGATAACGGGTTAAAACTTAAACAGGGGAAGTTTAGACTGGATATAAGGAAGAAATTCTTTACTGTTAGGGTGGTGAGGCACTGGAATGGGTTGCCCAGGGAAGTTGTGGATGATCCATCCCTGACGGTGTTCAAGGCCAGGTTGGACAGAGCCTTGGGTGACATGGTTTAGTGTGAGGTGCTGCTGGCCATGGCAGGGGAGTTGGAACTAGATGACCTTAAGGTCCTTTCCAACCCTAATTATTCCATGATTCTATGATTCTACAACAGTTTTGCATATTATAGACAACTAGAAAAGGTGTCAGAGTGAACCTCATTTGAGTTATAATGCTGCTGGTGATACTGTGCAAAGGTTTGATGTAGAAAAGTTATACAACAGTGGAAGAAAAAGTATTGTACTTCTCCAAAGCTTCCTATGTTCCTAGGAAGAGTTAACATCCTCTTTTCAGGTGCTGGATAGAAATCACTGGATCTGAAATCATGGCCCAGCTCAAATCAGTGGAAATATTGTCATTAACCAGGATGGAACTCATATTCAGAGTTTAAACATATGTCAATCGTTACCAAAATGCACAGCTTTTTTATCCATCTTAGCTTGGTAGTTGCACTAATCACAATCTGTCAGAGTAATACCCTGAAAACAGGGAGGACATGGACATGCCAAGGACCGACAGAAGTTCTGCGTCTTGAAACCCGGCATGCTAATGGCCCTGAAAAGCTTGCCTTAAATGGAAAAATATCTCTGCCTATGAACAAACCTTGGAAAGAAACTGAAAAACATTAAAAGTTACAAAGGGAAGTACTGAAGATGCTTGCACCTTGATTCAGCAGTCCATTTTTATTGAGCAGATCTGTGACTGCTAGTGCAGTGGGACTAAGAAATGCATTCATGTGCTCTGCTCCTTTGTGTCTTGAAGGAGATTACTGTTGCAGAGTGAAATGAAGGGTTCTGTGTTTGAAAACAGAAGAGGATTCCACAGGGCTGGCTTTCTGCCCTCAAAGGGTCCATCCAACAGATTTAGCCCTGTGCGAACAGAGTCTTCCTCTTGGTGCCTCTGGAAAATATTTTGTTGCTTTCTTCTGGAAGCAGCAAGGAAGTGCTTCTGCTCATCTCCTCCATCATTACTGTGGCTTTCACTTCCTGCAACCTTTCCTTAGTGCCAGAAGGTAGGTACGAGTCAAGACTTCAGTCTATTGTGCTGAAAAAGATGGAGGAAATTTCTGCCCAGGATTTCCATTCTCCCCTATCTAAACAGCCAAGGAAACAGTGTGCCTATTCAAATTGCAAAACATAAAGTAATGAATCAGGAAAGAGTTTAACTTTTTCTGGCAGTGCCCAGCATGATGTTCTGTGGCTTGTATTTAGGCATTGTCATATTGCAAACAGTAAATGCCATGTTGACTAAAGTAAGATGAATTTTGAAAAAAAACAGGCCCCACCCACACTCAACAGCATCTTTTATTTGTTCATAATGCATGAAGAAAGATTTTTATACAAATCACCATAGAAATCAATTAATTTCTAACACTCTTGTCAGGGAGAAAAAACAAATTTGCATGAAGCACTCTGTTGTGTTTGTTAACTGACCCCTTTCCTACTTCTTTTAATTAGAATTTCATATCTGGTATAATGTATAATTTGTTTCTCATTGCTGCATACCAAAAGAGGGGAAAGCCATTTTAGAATGAGCATTCACACCTGGCCTATATATAGCTAAATATTCTACAGC
Source organism: Coracopsis vasa (assembly GCA_026283785.1). NCBI lineage: Eukaryota > Metazoa > Chordata > Aves > Psittaciformes > Psittacidae > Coracopsis > Coracopsis vasa. The sequence goes on from JANHGB010155516.1 coordinate 33,808, forward strand.
TAGCAGAGTGGACTGAAAAAAAAAAAAAGGAATTATTGAACCATTTATCTGACTTTTCAAAACAAGTGACACCTATTTCCATAGTGACAAGCAGATGGAATAACAGAAATGTAGGTCTAATTTATTTCTCAGTCTGTTTTCCTTCTCACATTGTTTCCCTAAAGACATTCTGTCATATTTTTATACTATTAAGAAAATAAACAGGGATATATATATATATATAGGGTACACATATATATATTACTTCCTTCTCTAGTCACAGTTTTATTAAGGGAGTGAAAAGCCACAGGAAGGGCATGGACTCAGCGTTGCTGCTGTCTGTCTTGGTCAGATGGTATTGAGCCAATACTAGTGCTGAGAGGTGTTCTCCCTTTGTGCACAGTGTTGTGAAATCTTAAAACTGACTTTTGCCAACTACACAATCTCTCTGGGGTGGCTACTTTGCTCTCAAAGAGCTGAGGCACCCTCCCAGCTGCCCAGCTTGCTGCCCCCTTGCATTTCCTCCCTGCAATAGAACCATTCACTATTGTGGACCATTTAACTTTATTATTGTTATTTGTATCCAAAGGCTACTTGCAAGCGTAATTAGTAGCCTAAGATGTGTTATTCTTAAGAAATGAGAGCTGTTTGAGTCTCACTTTTTTTCTCAGGGTTCCCTGGGCTCTGTTTGGCAACAGCTGAAACCAAGCTCTCCTGGAAGAGGTGGAGGGAGGCTTGAGAAACCTCAGCAGAGTGTATATATAAAGCTGTTACCATAACACCTCTTGCTTGGCATGAACACTCAGCACAGCAGGGTCTTTGAAGGCTAATGGCAACCCAGTACAAACAGGACACCTGTGAAGCTTATCTGCCATCCACTACAGGATCAGGAACAAAGTTCCTGTTAGATGGACAGAGCACTCAGGATAAAAACAGCAATGCAGGCTGTAATCAGCATCAGCCCAAACTGTCTTATTGCTTCTTGTAGGTAAGTAAGACAGGAAAGGATTAAGGACAACCTATCTTGCAGGTAGCTCAAGGGAAGATGTCACAAAAGACTGAAATGATGACGAAAGTGACGGCAGAGACCATTAGCTGATGTGGTTTGGAGGGTTTTCTTTATTTTCTGCAATCTGTGAACTCTGTCTTTGATTGAAGCATTTTGAAGCAACTTGAAAGAAGCCTGAAATAGAGAAAGGTTGACTTCTATCTCCTGGCCGGACAGTCATGAAATCTCACTAGTGCACTCTCTTCCTTACCAATTTCCCATTTCATAATGGCAGTTGAAAGTGGAAGAAAAAAAAAGCAAGGAAAAGAGTTTCTGTGAATCGATTTTGGCCAGATAATAGACAAGAGTACTTCAGGATTTTAGCTTATTGGAAATACAAAGTGCCCTTGACCACATGCATCTGCTGAGAAATCCTTTTGTTAGCTTTCCTGCACCAGATTGTTCCACTTCATAGCTGGTTAAATAAGCCTTGCTGAGTTTTGAGAACCTGTTTGGGATCTTTGTCACCAGTGTGGCTCCTCTCCACCTGAGGCACCTGCTGTGTCTCTCTCTGGATGCTACTTACACAACATCACTTTCCAAACATTACCTGAATCTCATCAAAATACTTAGAATGAACCAAGCCATACCAGGAATCCTGATATTTACCAGGAATGATCATTCAGATCGCTGCAGGACTTTACATCTGCTTTACTTCAAGCTTCACATCTCAGACACTCAACAGTGACATGATGACATTTCATGGGGAAATGCAGCATCCTATAAATTGTCTTCAGAGACTTTCTATTCTTACTTAAAAGGATAGATTAGTGAGGTGGGTGTTGGTCTCTTCTTCCAAGTAACAAGTGATGGGACAAGAGGAAAGGGCCTCAAACTGTGCCAGTGGAGGATTAGGTTGGATATTAAGAAAAAAATTCTTCACCAGAATGGTTTTCAAGCATTGGAACAGGGTGCTCAGGGAAGTGGTGGAGTCACCATCCCTGGAGGTATTTAAAAGACCTGTAGAGGTGGCATTTAGGACGCGGTTTTGTGGTGGATTTGGCAGTGCTAGGTTAACAGTTGGACTCAGTGATCTTAAAGGTCTTTCCAACCTAAATGATTCTGTGATTCTAAGGGTACTCCAAATCTCACACAGCACACACAGGAAAGAGGGAGGGAGAAGAGAATAATTAATTTCAGCTAAGTTAATTTTTCTTGGCTTACGGCATGTCTGAAGTAAGATGAGCATTCACCTAGGCTCATTGGAGAGTGAATCAGCTCCCAAGTGTTGAATAGCCTCTGAAGGAGCTCATTTCTTTTAATTAGCAATACTGGGAGCCTGGACTCCTCACAGAGGAAACAAATTAGATGCCCAAAGATAAGTGGGGTGGAGAATCTGAGCTAAGGAGCCTGAGGACAACAACTTTATCAAATGTTGAGGGAGAAAGAAAAATAAAAATCATGTGAGGCTTTTGTAAAAAGCTGCCCTTACAAATGGGTTCAGGGACTCTGGAGTTAGGCTGCAGAAATGGCAGTTCCTCTGTTTGAACAAGCAGTCTGTCTGATAAGGCTTTCATGTGTCTTTTATCTCCCTTACCTCCCAGTCTGTAGAAGCTGCAGTGGCTAGAGCTCAAGTGATGCACGTACATTTCAAAGTTTGATGGTTTCGTAAGATGCCTGAACAGAAGATTAGGCCTTAGGCCCCGAAATAGGCCCCCAGCACAGTTTGAGGATCAAATATTTGGGGTCCTGGTATAGATTTTCTGTAAATCTCCTTCTACCAAACCCTCCCAGTGGAACTTTGCCAGTGCTGTCAGCAAATACCTGTTTTAGAAAGGCTGCTCAGTTGAGCCCATAGATGGCTGTAACACAAAAAATATGCAAATAATTATTCCTGCATTTTAAGATCATTAAGAATATTTTGAGTGATACCCACTTCTCCTGAGTGGTGTAATAGACACACATTCACAACTGCAATCCTTTCACTTTTTTGTACTCCTATTTGTTGTATTAAGACTTCTCATTTCAGAAATGTTTACAGTGCGATTTTAAAATCCAAATTACTGCTTTGCTAAAATTTTGTTGCATATTCATAACCACTTGTGACATGATGCCAACTGCTGAATTAATTACTTAGTGAATATTTAGTGTGACACTTGAAGGAATGTGATGAACGTGCTGGCTCTAGACCCTATTTAAAGAATTCTTATTAACAAGTGCTAGAAGTACCTCAAGGTATGTTGCAGTCCTGGAGATCATGTAATACAACAAAAGGAAGTAGAACAGCAAGACATCACATTCTTTAATTTTCTCGTAAGACTCTGAGGAAGCAAATTCATTTGGAGGGACCTGTCATTTGCCAGCTCACAATAATGAAAACGTTTTAGTCTACCTAGAAAAAATGGTGAATACCCCACTGAAACATCTTCACACCAAGCCTGGAAATGTTAGGTGAGAGATTTCACTTATCAACCATGCACTTTCTTCTTTTTCCTTTCTTTTCTTTCCTCATTCCTTCTATGAGCTATTACACATACGTATTGCAATTAGATATTGGAAAGACTTATTTAATCATCTAGTCCAAACCCTTGCTAATTCTGCATTCCCTACAATAAAAGGCATTTCTTAGGAAATTCAAGTCTAGGCCAGTCCAGCACCAAGTGCCACAGAGAGATCTTCCAACAATTCCCATAGGAATCCATGTCTCAGTCTAGTAGGCCTGTGACGTATGTGCAGCTTACCTTTTCTTGCTCCAATTTCATCCCAAAGCCTCCATAGCTTTACAGAATCTCTCATCAAGACTTGCTGTCTTTACGCTGCTACTGTTCAAAATATGAAGTGTTGATTTCTACTTGTTAAAGGCTCCTTATATTTAAAACAAGATTTTCTGAATGGGATATATTTAGATAGGATTTTGAGATAAGAAGGTGGTATGTGCTGAGTATGACTGAAGGCATTGCTTGGATCTCAACACTTTAATGAACTCTGCAGTCGGCCTTTAGCTATTACTTATATTTAGGCAGCCAAACACTTTCAGCTTTCCCTCAATCTAATCTTTAGGGACTGACACTACAAAAGTGGACTTCAGAGGCAAATCTTCTACCAAGTGAAACAGAGGGTAACAGACACCATAATTTTTCACTTGCTTTCTTGTGTTTCTCTGTGTATCCCAAACTTTTAGTTCTCAAGGAAGAGAGCAACTCAATATAACTATGACTTAATTACATCAGGGGAAGAGTCTTTTGACCTGGTTGCATATTTCTTTCCAAAATTGATACTTTCCTCTCAGCAGATGTCATTCATAACGAGTAGACAAGTACAAAAAGCCACTTCTCATTCATTTTCTATTTTTCAAGTTCTGATAACTTCCATTTCATAACCTTCATGGGTGTCTCTCCTACTTCTTAGGGTTTTCTGCTACATTCCAAAAGGAAGGTACTTGGGGTTGTGATGTGAAAGGTGCTTAAGGCAACTTCAGAAATATATACTAAGAAGATTAATGTAATGGATTTATCCATATTTTAACTCCTTCATGAAAGAAAAAGTATACAATTTTTAACAGATAATTTTCTTTAAAATCTTGACATTTGAACATGCGGAAATTAAAAATTTGTAAAAAGATGTGTGAAATTAAAAGGTAAATCTTAATACAAAGAAGTTTTGACCTCTGTGTAAATCACTATCTGGACAAGCTCTTCCTGGACTGGGGGGCAGACAGGGTGAAGAAGAGAAGAAATTGGACATTCAGCCAAAAAGGCAGCTGCGAAATTCCTAGTATTGAGTATGTTCATATCAACAATTGCATCAGTTCCACTGACTTAAATGCTATCGAAGCATAGCCTTAAAAAATATCTTTGAAGAATGGAACTTGAAACGTTTCTGCATCCTAGGAAGAAAGATATTCAGAACAATCTTAGTAGCTTATCCTGAAATCCCTCATCTGCAGACATCTGGAGTGTGAACAGATATTGCTAAAAAGCCAGGAATCTGAAACGTCTGCTAAAAATTCTTTTGAAAGGTGATAACAGTAACTGTGAATGAATACATAGAGATGTGATCCTGTCTGCAGCTACTACCATTATTCCCTTAACAGTCATTGGTATCTCAAAGAAAGCTAAGTTTTTCTCTGTGGCTGGTGGTGAGATCCTTCAAAAGTCCATTCAAAAGAATGCCATAGAAGAAATGGATGGGGTGGGGGGGGTGAGAACCGAGTCCTAAAAAAGAACTGTTAACTTGCCAATATGTGATCAATCTCTGTAAAAATTTCCCTCTCAGTCTTTTGCAGTCCTAAAACAAAATGCTGAACTGCTTTACCTGGCACTACCCCTCTCAAAATATCCTCTTTGTTAAATAGCTCTTGGGAGCTACTGAAAGGTGTCCTACACACAAACCTTGGTTGTACCATGATGACAACAAATTGTAACATAATATTTACTTCTTGGCATCCCTCTAGCCATGTCTGCTGAGCCTTCTCTGCTCCTGTGACTTGTCAAGATGATGGATATATTAAATAGCTGGTTAACTACCTGGCTGATGTTACACAAATAAAGAAAGGGAACAGGGAGAACATAATTTCCCAGGAAACAGCCTGAGAAGACATTATTAGCTCCACACGATTATGAGTGAGCAACAAGTACTTGTTGCTTAATAAAGCAGGGGCAAATATTAACAGCTGCTACCAGAAAAGCATACTGCCTGCAATAATCAGAAACAAGCTGCTGATGGGCTGTGTAATAGAATTACAAATCAGTAACGAAAAACTAGAGCTCTCTCTGACAGGTTGGTGTAGGTAGAGATGAGATAATTATGACCAAATAAATACCACAACAATAAAAATTCAAAGGGAGGGCAGCACCATGGAACATCATTCCACAGTGCAGAACTAATGAGTAAATTGTTCCTAAAATTCAACTCTCTTTAGCTGCAAAATGGAGATTAATTTGCTTTATTATAAGGCATAGCTATTAAAACCCTCACAGGCCTGCAGATACATTGCAGTGCAGAGACAGTAAAATGAGATTTCTGTGTAAGAGTTGTACTCTTCCAGTTATGCGTGAAGCTTTTGCATATTAATTGAGAGAATGAGTTTATTAATGATTAAGAGTAATTTATACAGCCTTCAAAGTTACATCCTCTTTTACAAAACTGTTTAAAATGTGCCTGCTCTCTTCCTTTCTCCCTCTTATTGCCTTCTTTCTTTTTCCAGATGCATGCCAATTAATAGACAAATATTTTTTCTTCCACTCATGACAGTATCCAATTGTATTTTTAGAGAAATGCAAAAATCACATCATATTGTGAGCTTTTTGAGGTCTACTCATTATCAGACCAAATCATCTATGTTTAGTTGTTATCAGGTGCTCTGAAGCTTTTCAGAAATATGAAATGTAGATCATGGCAAGAGTCAGTTACATAGGATCTGCCAAATGAAGGACCATATCTCAACATTATCTTGCCTTCCCAAGCCTTTGCTGTATGACAGACCAGGCAGGCAGACCTTACCAGCCAGGCTACTGGAGTCACAAGGTAATTTAGGCTGAAAGGGATCCCCAGAGATCATCTGGTCCAGCCTAAAATCAGAGCAGTGCTGATTTCTATATTAACACAGGCATTGCAACTATTTACAGGATCTCCCACATGAGCTTCAAGCCAACTGTGTCTGCATCTGGATGCTTCCTCCTTGCTTTGTTCTTGTGTCCAGCTATTCTTCTTGAATTCTTGTCTTCTTTTTTAATTTTTTTACTGTCTTTTCTCAACTCTTTATCTCACTGTATAATAGGGATGAGGTCCTTTTTTGCTGTAGCAGCATTAAGTCCACCTTGATAACACCTTCTTCTTTCAAACATTTCTAGGTATACCAGCCACAGCTACAGCTATTATAAATGTTGGTTCTATTTCATTCCTTTGCCTTTCTTTGGTGTATTATTTCCTTTACATTCTGTTTAGACAGGAAATAATTTGGAGCAATGTCTGTCACATCTGAAAACTTGTGTGAAGTGTCATAGGATATCATGGTGTCATCAAGCAAAACAATAATAATGGGGATAATGACTTCTTTCGTAGCTGTCAAACTTACTTTGTCAAGAACTCAATTTTTAAAGATACAGAAAATGAAATGTTTGTCTTGACTTTCTGCCAAAACCAGAAAATTTCAAGTGGGTATGAATTTCATTTATTATCATTATTTTCACTCATTTATATAAGCAATCTGCAAGTATGTTATATATGCAAAAGAACATTAAGTGACATGTTGTCAGTTTATAACTAGTTTCATACTGTTAAAATTGTGATTAATACTGTGTCTGCTGTAACTCTCCATTGTGGTGTCTTGCTAATGCCTGCACTTAACTGCATTAGCTTAATAGCATTGCCTGCTGATTCAGGACTCACCTGCTTTCTCTTTGACAGATTTTTGTTCACATTAGTTTTTAAAAAATTAAATTCTGTTAAAAGATAGTATTTTTTTTTTCCATTTTACAAAGTATTTTTGATTTTTTTTTTTTCATAATCCAGTGGGGAATAGTTGGATGTCCCTAAGCTGAGGCAATTTCTGTGAGCATTTAATTGTAGGAGTACAGAAATAAAATTTCACTGAACTTCATGTGTTGGTTTCTATATAACTGAGAAAATTACATGTCCTACAATACATTTATATATATAGAAAATAAGCTTGAAATCATGAGTAAGGCTCTTTTGAGAAGCTTGAAGAAAAAATTAACAAAAGCTAAGTACAAACATTGTGTAGCCCTTAAAGATGATTTTGTACAAAAGCAAAGCACAATAATATCTGCCTAAAAAAGCATGCATCATTGTACAGAATACTGAGAAATGACTTCAAACATAGATGAGCTGCAGCTTATTCTAGCAGATGAAAGCAGATTTTGCTGTTTGTACATATCTGATCAGCCATAAAGCATCTTACGTAACAGGACGTAGGTACATTTAATTCTTTCTTCTGCTGTGATTAGACACAGGATCATCTCATTATACAGCTGAGTGAAACCAGAAGAGACTCTTCACTTTATTATAAAACTCACAGTTGGAACCTTTTTTTTCTCCTCTTGTTTCCAAAAATATGCATAAGCACATTATAGGAGACCTGGGAAACCTCTCTGCAGTCCTCACACAAAAAATACTATGGACGTAGGAAGTAAGTACTTGGTGACTTTGCAAGTTTTGAGCACTGTTAGAGTTGTACACACTACCTGTTCAAAGGCCTTTACCAAGGAGCATCAAAGACAAACCCATTTCAGGATGGGTAGAATGTTCTTATGGTCCCATCTGGACTTAAATTATTTATTTTGATTTCTGTATTACTTACTTAGGAGTTATGCTCATCACGATCCTCTTGCTTCATTAGTTTGGCTGTGCTACTAGCCACATTAATGAACTTGGTTCTATCCTTTCAAGACATTTAGGTGTCCATTTCTGGGTAGGCTTTCATCCACTGCAACTTCAGAAAAATGAGGTATCTATATACAAGCTGGAGGGTAGGCTTCCTGACGCCTAATTTGGTGAGGGGCTGAAACTGGAGGTCCTGACTATCAGTGACGGAGTGACAGAGCTGGGAATGGAGGTAAGAGCTTTCCAAATAGTATACTTCTTTGCTGTCACTGGTCTACAAAGCTAGTTCTATATTATCAATTTAAACAGTGTCAGAAAGCATTGTCAAGCCCTGGAACAAGAATCGTACTGACAGTCTGAACCAAATTCTTGGGCACATCTCAGATCACAGTGTAGCCAGGCATCCATTCCCAAAGGGTGGTTTGAATGCAGCCACTGTGTTTTGGGAAGCAAAAGCGTTAACAGTATGCACTGGGGCTCTTCTGTGCCATTTGACTTCAATGCTCAAGTGTGGTCCTTAACATATTTATTTATTAGTATAAACATAGTCCAAATGAAATGTAATCAAGGGATTGAATAGCATCAGTTCCTTTTCCTTAACCTGGCTTCTTGACCACTTAACCAAAATTGAGTGAGAGCTTGCCGTTTCTCTTTACACAGTTGGTTTTTAAACTACTTACCTGATTCTTTAATTTTTTCTTGCCATAATATCAGGAGAATTCTAAAAGCCATTCAGTGCTTAGACCATAAACCAATCCAGAGATTCCTCATACCCTATTATTTAAAAATGAGAACTGACCAAAGCTAAATTGTGAACTCATCTCTCATAATGTTGCAAAATTATTCCCTGAAAGATCATCTTTGATTTCAGTGAAGCTGGTAAGGGAACAATGACATGTTAAAATACAGAATTTTTCACTCTTAATGTTCTTAATGAAAGTTTGTGCAGAGCCTGCATGCTAATTTAATATGACCCAGTGCTAAACTATAGATGAAATTGGTGTTTTAATTCATACTATTTGTTTTGAAATGCATATATGTAGCATTTTATATAACCTCCGAAACCCAACGAATTCTCTTTGAGAATTAAACCCAATGATGTCAGATCTGCCCAGAAACTAAATAAAATCAGTGAAAGTAAGAATATCATGTGCCTTTTAAAACATAGGCATGTTACTAAAACATTATTGGTTGAAATTCAAAGCCCAGCATGCTATATCTAAACAACCAGGTTGGCAATTAAGTTCTTTTATTTGCTGTGTGTCTAGAAAAGCTTTTACTACTTATTTGTTAAGCCAAATGATTTTTTCAGTGTTCCACACCCTCTTGAAACTGAGTGGGTTGAGCCCCATCAGTCAATATTCACTCCTCTACCATTTATTGTGTTTACAAAAGCTGCTGTGGAAGCTGTCTCATGCTGTAGCAGAAGAGCAGCTTCAGCCCGTAAATCTCTTGCTAGCTCACTTTTAAGGCTTACATATTAATATATTATGAATTATCTTCTGATTTCATTGTGTATTGCCCTCCAGTATGAAAAATAATTCATCAGTTTCTGTAGCCACCTCCATAATCTTAACCCAGATGTGATCTGCAGTATATTCACTTGTCTTATAACTCACTTGTAAACAGACAATCAATCTTGGTCCAACAGAAAAGCCTGAATGTACACCAAAGGCAATGCAAAGATTCTCCATAAAATATTACATCCCCATTTTGTCCTAGGGAACAAAAAAGGGCCCACACCATTCTGCAAGAACTACATAGTCTTTATCAAGAAAGGGTTCTTTTATATCAAATCTCTCTTATTGTCTTTATCATAAAAAAATCTAAAGCATAATTCACAAGATATACATGACAATTCAGGAGAACATTGTGTGTGTTGGGGTTATGGATCGTTGCTATACACAACTGTACATAGTATCATTATGCCACTTCAAAATGATGTTGTTCAACTTGGAAAATGCTTTTGGAAGTTACAGATCAGGAAATAGAAAGTCAATTTTATGCACAATTGTTAAATCAGGTTGGGTTTCAAACTAATAATTCATCTATAAAATGTATCCCAGAGATACATCGGAAATGTTCTCTTATTATGATAGGGGCCTCTCAACAGTATAGCACAAGAGTTATCAGGAAAAAAACCCTCTACTTCATTTTATTTAACCAAGGGAACAGCAACAGAACCTTATTTAAGTACCAGGATCGGCCAGAAAGCAAGCGCCCTTGATGTTCTTTCCATTCCCATGAACAAAGGCTCAAGCCACAGCACTGAGATGCAGTCAGTTCCAGAAGACCTTCTTCACCTCTATTCAAAATAAAAGTGGCACTTGGAATTTCATCATCTGGATCAATTTTCTTTCCTGGAGTTTGGTTGTAAGACACCAAGAAGATGGGTGACTTGTTTATGTATTTCTGAACTTAAACCTATTTAAATGCAAGATAGAATCACACTTGAATAAATAAATTCAGTTTCCTCCAAAATTAATCATGATGGAGGAAATACATCATTAATTATTATGGAGCTACACACAATATGCTGTTTCTCTTATTTTAAAAGTCACAGAGCTGAATCCTCATGTACAATAAGACAGGGTTGCAAAGTGGCCTAATACAAGTGACATATGTAAGTTCAAAGGGTCCAGCAACTAGAGAAATGTAAAATTTCCAGCATTAAACTAAATTATTTTTTTTTTATTTAAAGTTAAATTTAAATTTCCCTCTCTGCTGGGAAGTACGACTCTTTCTCTGAGTAAAGGAACAAAATTCCACTTTAGAATTAACAAAATAGGAAAAGGGGACAATAAATTGGACAATAGCTCATTGGTTTAAAGATTCGGAACTTTATTTTTTTGCTACTTAGAAGTTCAGCTTATTTGTTCACAGATGACACACGTTTACCTCCCTTTTTCTTGCAATGCCATATGGCTCCCTTAGGAACATTATGACTGCTGAAAGAGTCTGAGGTACGCAAAGATGGAACAGATGACTACTGGAAAGTAAAAGTATTTGTAACTAATTCTTGAGCTTCTTATGGAGTTGTGCCTTTGTAACATTCCCTCCACCCCCCTCCGTCTCCTAAAAATAATATAAATGAGCAAGAACTACAAGGTTTATGAGAGACATTTATTCAGTTTTCCATAGAGCTGTTATATGAAGGGAAGACTGTAGAAATAAATTACCATTCAGAGTGACTTTTGAAGAGTAAAAGGCTAAAATATTATTTCATTGAGTGGTGTACTTTGCATTTCCAGAGTTTGGACCTTTAAAGTTTACTCATAAACACTGCCTTTCATAGATGTCATGGGGACTGTCAGTAATTTTTATTTCAAGACAAGGGAAATGGTTAACAAATTCAGTTGATAATTGCTATCTTGGATAAAGAAGGACAGCAGGCACATATAAGAGTAAAAACATGATCGAGTAGCAGTAACTAAACATGTCAGTTAAAAAGGCAGTTCTCTTGATTAACAAGAATTGTGTAAAGATATTAAAATCAACTTGGTATTTTATCTGGAGGATGATCTGAGAATTGATACAGAGAAGTAAAATTCTTTGTTTTCTCTCATTGGTGGCTGGCTACTTGTCTGCACCTCATAACATATGGTGTACAAAGTGTTCCTTCAGAATTAATTTTCTAAAGCCAGGCCATTACTGATTAAGTAAGTTCATGTGGGCAGTTCCAAGGGGACAAGGATTTTGTCACCTCCCCAAATAAATGTTTTTTCAAATGCAAAGTTTCTTAAGTCAGATTCTACCCCACTCATGAGCCTTGCCTCCATCATTAGCAGGTACAAACACTTCCAAAGAGTTGCACTGGAGAAGACAGTGTCAGGTAGATGTAGTAGAGTGTCAGGACAGAAAAAAAACAAACAAGAGGAGAGATGGTCAGCAGAGCTACCAATGATGCATTGAAGTCAATAGCACTGTAAAGGGAAATATGCATCCAATGCTGCTGCAGCTTTTATTTGTCAAAAACTAAAACTACTGTTATTATCAAGAATAAGATGCTGTCGAAGAAGGACTGTATCTCTAAAAATCTACAATAGGCTTACTACAGTATTTTTGGCTCCTGGTGAACAATGCTATAGTAAATTTATCAGGTAAATGAGGAGACCAAAAGAAAACAGCTTTAAAAGATTAGCAAGCTCGGTATCATACAGAGTAACAAACACCTGAAAAAATATTCACACTTGATATTGAGATGATATTATGTAACTGCTTTTGTTTCCAGTGTAGAAAATTAATGTTTGAATTTATTATATTCTATACAGATGGTATTCATGGGGTTTTGCATCTTTCACAGAGTAGAACAGTGTGCTGGCTTGCTCCAAAACATTCAGGGTGTCAGTTCAGTGCTTTCTGGCTTTCTTTTTTTTTCGCTTTAGGAAGGCTGATCTTTAAAGTCTATTGCAAGATGCACCATTTTGCCTTGGATTTGTAAAAATTATGAGATTTTCTTTTTTTTTTTTTCTTCTCTCCAGAGTATTTTAAAAGATAGCTTATTTGAATGGATGTTACTACTTTTATTTATGCCATTTCTTTGGTTTGCCCAGAATAATAAATAGGAACACTTGTTTTTAAACAAGTGTTCATACAGATACAGAATAAATATATGGCAGGTCTCACCTGCTTCTCATGGTAACAAGGCTCCTGAGTCTCTTCTTGGTGGGCTATCTGTCTCTTCTCTGTTTAAACCTCTTTGGCCCCACTGTCTCCATCCATAGTCATAGGTAGCACGGCTCCCCATATCTGGGTCAGCAGCCCTCTGTTTTTCTTACACTGCTTAGGTCTAGAGGTAGATTTGGGAGGGGGACATCAGATGCATCCCATTCTCTGCCTTTGCCAAAATCTGTGGGGGAGCAGCTATATGTCTGTTCTTACTGCAAAGATAGTTTTATGAAATTCCCATCACGAAGAACGAAATAAGATTTAAGCCAACAGAGACCTTATAGCTTCAGAACATGCTCAAAGGTGAAAGTTAGACTGAACCATTACAGAGGAGAGATCATAAAAGAGAAGCAACGAAACAAAGATGCCAATTCTGCAGGAGGGTCAGACTGTACGTAGAAGCAGGGGAGGATTCAGATTATATTAAAAGGCCAATTACTGGATCCAGTCTCTGAAACAAGCTGTGTAATTTTAATCAGACAGGGCAAGACTAGAAAGAGAAGGACATCATGTAGTTAAAAAAAAAAAAAAAAAGAAAAAAAGAAAAAAAGGAAAATAAAAAGATCTATTTAAAAAAGGTATGGCAGAGCAGAATTATAATAAAACTGAGTCACAGAAGACTGAAAATACAAAGTGAGTCTTGAAAAAGATGTCTTAGTCAGTTTTTCCAAAAGGTTGACCACAGAGACTATAGAAATTAGCTGTACTTTAAAGAACTTCTGTAGCCATATGGAAAATTTTGCAAATAATTTAGAGGTTTTTGATGTGCTTTATCTTAGAATTTGAACATTATAAAGTGTGCAGTTTAATGGTAGAATGTTCTCACACAGTTCATCTCATGGATTACAGCTTGCCCTCACCTGAAAGGGTGGCAACATAACAATGGCTACAGTCTGAAAGCCTTAATAGATGTGAAGTCCTCCTTCCCAATTTCAGTGCAATGCCTTCACTTGTTTACCCGACATGCACTTCTCACTTCAAGCAGCAGATTTAGAAGTCATCTCTATCACTAGTCTTACTCCATGATGGAGGTACCTAAGTTGCTTCAGAAGGAGCTGGTGGGCCTGCTCTAGTGGAAGGTGTCCCTGCCCATGGCAGGGGGGTTGGAACTGGATGATCTTTAAGGTTTCTTTCAAACTTTTTATAGTGGGGATCTAAGACTTTTCTTTGTGTTTTTCTCTTGACTTCTACATTTCTAAAACTTGCATGTTCAAATTAACAGTTTTATGCTTTATGATCAATATGCAAGCTTTACTAAATATGAAGTGATTGTTACTGGAGACGCCTACGTGGTTATAAGCAAAATGGCATAACATTATTTTCTCTTCTTACTTCATGTCTTCTTATTCACCCACACTTTAAAATGTAATTCTCAAATTTTGAAATATAGTGAGCAGTATAACCATAAGTTTATCATAAATGTTCTCTGCGTGAGAGAAGACACTAGAGTGCTCTAATATCAAAAGATGAAATGCAATAGTGAGCAGAGATTTACACCCATGTCTCTAATGCAATATGACCAGATAAAAATCCAGTGGCATTTTAGAGATGTGTGCCCAGAAGATTCATGAAGAGGGAAAGAAGCAGGCCTTTTATCTACTGCCACTTGACTACTTTCTAACTAAACACAAAATTGCTAGAAAAATATTGACAAACTGGAGGATTTTCAGAGAAAAAGGGCTAGAAAGGGCGCTAAGGAGTTAAGTGAAGTGTGGTAAAACAATTGAGGAAAGACAACAGTAGCAGTCTAAGGAAGAAAAGTGTTGTAAACTGTATGATAGATCTATCTAATCTAGCATTAGATAGATTAATCTAGTGCCTGACAGTGTCCTATCAGGCACTTTTTTTCCCTGGGGCATCCCACTCCTGAAAATTAGCACAAACAGGCAATAGAAAGAAAGCAACAGTCTTTTATAAGTAAGGACAAAACAAATCCTGTCTGGGCTACAAGCTACTGCTCTCTTATCTACTGTCTAATGTGATTTCTTCCTGACAATGAGGTAGCTGGTTTTATCACTTTCTTGTTTACTCCAGTGGAATCACTGGGCTTTCTGCCCAGTTTGTTTCTCCAGTCTTTCTGCCTACATGACACATGCATCAGCAGCTGGCTAACTCTTTGCTTGCTACAAAAGAAGTAACAAATCTCCATTTTTTAACATCAGTATGGTTAAAATCATACTCTTGCCTATAAGCCACAAAACCAGTCTGAACTATAACAGGCAGGGTGAAGATTTTGTGTTGTTTCCTGAAGGCAGCCTAAAATGCCAGAGTTTCCTCAAATGAAGACCAGAAACCTTGAATAATTTGAGCATAAATTGCATAACATAGTGACCTGAGGTCAATGCAATGTATACTGATGATCTGAAATGATGATAATTTGAAACCCTTGTTTTTATGAATGGACTGATACTACCAATATTAATTTTGGGGTTTTTTGTTGTTTTTTTTCCCCCCTAGAGTTGAATAAGCTGGAGTGTCCTCCAGATGTAAAACCTGGGACTGAAAATAAGGTGGGGTTTATAAGTACTGAAAGAAGAGAAAATAACCCCTCTGGAAGGGAACTAAAAGTCATATTTCTAAGGACAGTCTTTTGCATGTTGCTACAGAACATAAATATTTCCCAAACAGGACCTGAAGAAAATATTGGAAGGAAGCCAGAAACACAGGCTGCAAATACTTACAAAAATGGATCTGGATCTTAGCAATCTGAAGCCATTGACCTTTTTCTCAACATAGCAAACAGAGTGTCTATATAAGCATTTAAGACTTAAGTGTCTTGGAAGACATGTCTAGACTTAAATATGATTATTGGTGTAAAGAATTACCAAGGTTATTATAATACACTAATTTATATAAATGTCACATGTCGGGTGGTTTATGGTAAGCTGTGAAATAAAGTCACATAAAACATATGACCAGAGAATCATTTAAAAAGTATTGCTCACGCAGAACTGACAAATCGCACTGGCGAAAGCAAGAAAAAACTTGTTACAGAAAGGGATATCACAGCAACGTATGCATATAGATGCTGATGAATGTAAAGGACCAAGAGAATAGATGCCTAGGATATGATTCATCTTACTTAACTTTGGTGGCTAATTTTGAGATTGTTTATTTCCTATTAATGCTGGCAGAGATCTAGTAAACAAGCAATGGTATATAGAGGTTGGTTTACCTGGTGGCTATTTTAGACTGCAATGAGTTGAACTCTGGACTCCATTGACTAGGTCGTTATTGACTAGAGTAGAGCCAAGCCATTTGCTCATATATAGGCATTTGCCTTGTAGCTAACCAGGTTGAGACGAATTTAATTCCTAATTTGAGGTATATTCTACCTTATTGTTGAACGAATGCAAAAAAAATTAAATGGAAAAGGCTGGTATTGTTACATTATGAAAATAGAATGAGAGAATCAAAATAAGAAAAAAAAATACGTGAAATTGACTATGCTGGTGGAAAATAAATATTCCTCTCCATTTGACACCTGTCTGTAATTCCAACTCCATTTTACCCATCAAGGTTATTTCAATGGAGATGTGATTATACGACTAGCTTAGCCATCATTTTTTTTAACAAATTTTACATTTATATAATGCATTCAATTACATTTTATGTAATTATAATTAGACACTTTTATATTTCTTTTTTGTCATTGGCTATATTTTATTAGAATTGAAGTAGTACCACAGCTTCATAAATTTCAGGAGTTATTCTTTGCTTTGATTTGCTTTCTTTGTAGCTATTCAGAAAGGAAATAGAATCTTTGATGACTTAATAAAAATAAATCAATCATAAATACACCATTGGGATGAAGAATAGATAAGTATTATGAAGGTAACTTATCCTTTAAAGATATTATTTGCTTGTTATGGCTTAAGGTTTCAAAATACAAATTCAGATCACCTCAGGTGACTGGCTGATGATCAATAATTTTCCTGTGAATTCTAAGGATGGCTAAGTTAAAAAAATGTTTCCTTTGCTTCATGCCAAAAAAAGAAGCAAGAAGAGAAAATATCTTAGAATCTGATCAGTAATTGCGAGGGAACACATTTTTCCTTGGAAGGTATTACAAGGTAAAGTATTGGCAATTGATCTGTTCTGTGAGGTTTGTACACAAGGGATACTCACACATGCACCAAACAAGGTGTTATTCTGTTGATGGAAAGCATAGCTCAACTGGTTCAACTGGGTAGTATTGGTCTGGGAAAAGGGGATTTTTTGCTTTGTGAGACTGAGAGGTCACTGAACTGTTCCACACCATTTCCTGGGTCATCTCATCAATATAGGTTCATTGTTAAAGAAAAGCACACATTTTTAAAAATTATGTTATAACACTGTATTTCATTTTTGTGGTGTCCTCACTGCTGTCAAAGTGAATTGTGTGTGTGTGTGTATCAAACTCTGTATCATGAGATGACTTCAGATGAGGTCAGATCTGCCTTGTAAAGACCTCAGCACCCATCACCATCACAAACTGTGTCCACACTAGTGAATAGTGTTATCTGGAATTGATTTGGAATTGATTTGTACAGTGAGATAGGTAGTGTGGAGGACCTGATATCCATACTATATATAAGATTGTCCTTACACTGGCTCTAGCCTCAGCCCATGGACTCAGTGACCACTACCAGCTGAAAAGCGTTTTGTAGATTATGGGAACGTACCCAGTTAAATGCATCTGAAAGGAATCTGCCTTGAGTGGTGTGAGGCTCATCCATGAAGCACAGTGAGAGGGACAGCCAGGAGATCAGCTTCAAAAGTGCACCCCTGTCTGAAGTAATATGCTAATATAAATATACTCACAGAAGAAGAGTGTTACACCAAGAGCAAACTTGGCCAGCAAACACCTCAGCCTCTGCAGATGCCAGAGAGGTCATAGTTTAAAGTTCAGACATGTATACGTTGTCACAGTCTTTTTTTAGGTACCTCAGTGTTTGAGCAAAGCGAGGACTCAGCCCCTCTTTGCCCTCATTCCTCTGGTGTAAGGTGGGAATGATGATCTCCCTGTCCAAGGGAAATCATGAAGATGAGGAAAAAGACTGTGAAGGACTTCAGATGCTCTGGTGATGAAAAATGAAGTTAGACAATCTTTTATAGCAGTACAGAAAATGCTTCATTAATCATTTTTAAAGGGCTGTTTAATAACGTTCCAGTAGTAATAAACTAGGAAAAAAGACCAAAGTGTAAATTACCCAGGGGAAAGAAATACACAAGGAAGCAGAGGAAGGTTCTCAGTGTTGCAGAGCTCAGCCTGTGATCTCCATCAGCAGCGCTAGCAGCATAAGGGAGGAGCTTGAGGCAGCACAAGCAGGTGAGGCCGTATTGTTTCTCTGCTTTGCCTGCTCAGATGACTATACTCTTGATAGTTCTGGAAGTCCCACATATACATATTGATATTTCCTCACTGAGAAAAACATGAAGTCATAGTGCAGAAAACTGTATACTTAGACCTTGCAAAAAGTGTGTTCTCTTTTGAAAAGACTGAAAAAAATCAGCAAGGTCTAATTTGTAGAGGAAAAAATAAATCAAATCCACCTTCTCCCAAATGTCTGATTAATCTTATCCAATACAGAAGTATACTATCAGGCCATAGCTAACCGTTACACAGTCTGAATAGCTTACATAGGAGCTAGTGACCAAGGCTCATACCTAGATATTACTTTACAGGTTCTGTAAATAATGAGACATTTAAGAGAGTTTCCTTTCAGGTGATATATCAACAACGAGCAAGATTTAATTCCTTGAGTTCTCAAAGTTTCATTCACAGATCTTACCAAGCCAAAAACTCAATTCTGCCAGAGTTATTTCTTTCATTTTTGAAAACAATGTGCCCTTCACTCAGAGATTAAAGCAGACAACCTCTCTTAATTTAACTTTACAATACTCATTTGCAAGTCTATCACTTGTTTTCATTTTTCTAGACAAGCAGCTACTGTTCACCAGCCCATGCACTTAACTGCAGATTGTATCTGCATGAAACTCATAATTCAAACCACAACAGCATGCAAGAGCCCATTTGGAAAATGATGCCCATCAGGAAGAGATTCATTTCTCTGCATGAGTTTTTGGCAACACTCTATTCTTCATAATTTGTACTGCAACTGCTCTCGTTTACTGGCACTACAGGTGTACCATTGTGTGTTCGCTTTTAACTGTAGGTGATTAAGGGAAAAAAAATCCCTCAATGATAAGTTGTCTATTCCATCTTTGTCAGATTTCCTAGTGCTTGACTTACAGCTTTTTCAGTCTGAATCAGCTTGACTATGGTATTAATGAGAAAACGAGCATCATCAAATGATGCTTGAAAAGATCTTGAAAAGGTCTTGAAAAGATCATCAAACTGTCATTTGGATGAGGAATGAATACTATGATCTACAACTGGATGTGACCAAACCAAGTACCATATCTTCACAGAACATAGCTTATATGAAATAAATGCAAAGCCACATCTATTTGCAGGAGTGGGACTTCCTTATCAAAAAAACTTGTTCATTCTCCTGTTCTCCTTAAAAACAGTTATATAAAGATTTTGTGCAGGCTGATTTAGTCACACTTCTTCAGTGCTTTTACTCAGAGATTCCGTATTTGAAAATAATTAACATGTCTCAAAAAGAACTTTTCCTCATGCTTCATTCCAAAAAAAAAAAAAGGAAAAAAAAAAAAAGGAAAAAAAAGAAAAAGGGAACTAAATAAATACTCTAAAACTGATTCCTAATAACTTATTCATATGATGTCACAGAGGATCAAAAAGTCGAATTCAAAAGGCACACCAGTGTGATGGGAACTATATTCAGAAGCACTGAGGTTAGGGTGCTCCACTGTTGAGTGTATTTGTAGAGGTTCCCACAAAACCAGAATCTCAGGAGAATAAGAAAAAAATGCAGGCCACTTCTTTCTCTGAAGGCCTAAATAATATGTAGGCAAGCATGCAGACTTCTTTTGATCCAGTTATTGTGAGTGCTAACATTAAGGCAGCAAATATCTCTGTGCATTCTCGTTGCGGAAATGTAGAACTCTTAAGGACTACCTGTGATTATAATTGGGCATGTATTAGAAAATGTGAATTGGCACCTAAAGTAAATGCTAGCACAGCTCCATTAACTAGCTACAGTCACCTGGGGGAAAAAAAAGGTTATATCATGTGAATAGATTATGTTCTTACCCATCCTAGCTACTTGCTACTAAAAGTCTTTGTCCACTTAATATCATTCTCTCTCGAAAAGGTCAGATGTTCCAGGTAAGTGCAATTATCCAAGTCAGAAAAGTAAATCTGTAAAAAGAAACTCAATCACTCAATCTTCAGAAAAATGCAGGAGAGATACAGAGTTATCTGTATAGATGGGAAAGATAATTCAAACCTGCATCTAAACCAAGTTTTTTCAAATCTTATTTGAAGATTTTTTTTAAAGCAGAAGCTTCATTGAATTGTGTACATTTTGCATGTTCTCTTTACATCTCATAAATTTTGGTTTTCTTCTGATAGAAAGGAAATGGTAATCTTAGCAGCAAATTACTTTGATGGAAATACTGCACTGGAATGCACTTCAAAAAAGTGAATTTATAATACTTTATAAGCGTTGTAACTAACTAGTCACATTTGAGGCTAAGTCACAGGTTACATGAAGAAAGATTTCAGGGACACATGGAGAAATCCATTTGGATACATGTGCCTTGCTGAAGCCCTGCTGACTGGCTTTGAAGCAAAGACATGCTAGTGCAGCCACACTGAGTTTGGGACCTGAGCTAATATCCCTGCACAGCACTGCATTATTCATACTCCTTTCCCTGAGAGAGGCTCAAGGACTTAGGAGGAAATGCAGCACCATATCTTTGGTAACTTTCCATGCAGCCATAACTATGATTCCCAATGGAGCTTTGAACATGCTTAGACAAACTGACTGCAACAGAGGGTGGGATTTAGTTGCCCACCTGCCTTATCAAAACCACTTTAGACACCCTGATGTGGCTGTGACATCTGTGCAGGACTGGCAAATGAACACAGATGTTTTGTCTTTGGAGAAGCATCTGGAGGACAAGAGGATTATCCCGTGGCACCTAAGTGGCATTGAAGATCTATGACTAGGTTCTGGAATCCTTCCCAAAGTGTCAGAGTGCTTCAGAGCAGTGACTTGCTTTGAAATATATCTAAGAACTAGCAGGAGAATTGGAAAAATAAAAGCACATTTAGGGTGTACTTTTTATCTTGTAATTGCGTACTTCTGTTATCATAATTCTGGGAAATGACAACTTTTAAGAACATGTTGTTTTGTCCTTTTAAACTTGTCTTCTCAACTACAAGACAGGCTTTATTTGAAAACATTGGGGAACAGAAAAACAGCATTAACAAAGACGGACTTACAGTGATTTGTGTTTTCTCCTGAAACCCTTCCCTCATTAATCTTATATTATTCACTTCATAGTTGAACACAATTCATGGAAGATTTGAGAAATATCATTGTCTATTTTGGCCCAATGGGAAGAACATGTTTCAGCAAGGCACTGAGCTTGGGTTTACTGCTTCGTAGTTAATTGCTCTAACTATTTGGTTATAGTAAAAAAGGAGATCTGTAGCCCCTGCTGCTAAAAGCAACGTATACTGTCCAGTTCTTTAGAAAACTGCTGGTAGCAGCTTATTTTTTGGGAATAAATTTCGTCTCTGGACTCTACATGAACAGAGCTTAATAATACTTACCTACTGTCCAAAATACGAAGTTTAAGCAAATATTTGTGCTCAAAGGCTTTTCAGATGTTTGACAGTCTCAGGTACCCAGCTCCATCTATGCACTCAAGCAGAACTATTTGCAGACAGCACAGTCTCATAACAGGAGCTCGAGCAGTGAAGCTAATGTGCAGTTGCACCTCCCTTTCAGATACTTCTGATCTTTACTGGACTGGCTCTAAATCCTCAGCAAGGGTTAGTGTTGTTCCCATTAAAATGAGTGAAAGTTTCCCCACTGAAATCAATATAATGAGGATCAGAGTCATTCTCATTAAGTACAATTCCCATAGATTTAGGAGCCCATCATTTTACACTGACTGCCTATCAGTCAGTATAAGAAATGGGCCTCATTATGGAAAAAAAACCAGCATTGAGCTTTGCATTTTCAGAGCATGTCTTAAATATGAACCAATTAACTTCAAAGTTTTCACCTGATTCAGTGACAAATCATGATGACAAACACACTAGTGTTTATGAGTCTTTCTAACCCAGTCTCCATGCCTCGGAATTAGTCTATAAAAAAGTTTTGAAAGACCAAAGTTCTACAGTCATGGTTTATAAGGGAACATGAATCATTTATAAAAAGTAAAATAATGAAAGGATTTTACTCAGAAAGGTATTTTTTCTGTATGTACCTTGATGTTAAAGCACCAGTAAGTTTATGTGCTGCTAAAAGAAATGAAGGGAATAGGATGGTTTCTGAGGACATAAAAGAAGCTTTTTCTTATTCTCCCATAGCTGCCAGAAATTTTGTGATTGATATTTTGTAAGATTAAAAAAAAAATCTACAGTTATCTCTAGATTTTACTTTTTTTTTGATTTTAAAATTATATTTCACGTTTAAAATGTCTTCTTCTTTTAAGGTTGAATCTTCAGAAATTTTGGGGGGCATGTCCCCAGAATGCCATCTTCTTTACTGTGGAATGAGCAGCCCAGGTCATTCCTTGCTTTCCTCAATGTTTTCGAAGCTGGATTAACAAGAAGTAACTTCAGTGAATTGAGAAAACCTAACTGTAAGAACTAAGACCAAATAAACACTTTTGAAAGCAAAACAAAGTCAAACAATATTTTAAAAAAATGAGCCAAGACTTTCACTACCTCTTTTCCTAATCCGAGTTAAAGCTGGTCACATATGTGAGAAGATTCCTGGTGACTGGAAAAAGTCAACTGTTACAGTCACTTGCAAGAAGAACAACATTTCAGCCTCACCTTATTTTCTGGGAAGATGATGGAGCAAATCCTTCTGGATGTCATTTCCAAGCACATGAAAGACAAGACCATGACCTGGAAGAGCCAGGGTAAACCAATCTGGTTGCCTTCTGAGCTATGGGCAACAGGAAAGCAGTAGATGTTTATGTTGACCAGGGCAAGGTCTTTGATGTAGTATTTTTATAGCCTCAAATTTTACTCTCAAAACGAGATATCATTTGGATACAAGAAGTATGAAAGACTGGACCACTGAGCTCAAATGATTTTGATCAGCAATAGAAAATTCAGCTGGTCACCAGCTACTACTGATGTCTTTCAGGAATCAGCACTTGCTCAATGCCCTTTTTAAGGGATGTTGTCCGGGAAGCTAGGGACCAGATCAGGAAAGCTAAGGCCCAGTTAGAATTAAACTTGGCTAGGGATGTGAAAGGTAACAGGAAGGAATTCTATAGGTACATTATAAATAAAAGACAGACTAAGGACAATGTTGGCCCTCTCCGGAAGCTATCAGGAGAACTGGCTACCCTGAATTTGGAGAAGGATGAGGTTCTTAATGACTTCTTTACCTCAGTCTTCACTGGCAAATGCTCTGACCACACCACCCAAGTCTTGGAACGCAGATGGAGGGACTGTGAGAATGAAGACCTTAGGCCCACTGTAGGAGAGGATCTGGTTCAAGACCATCTTAAGAACCTGAAAAAACACAAATCCATGGGACTTGATGAAATCCATCTGCATATCCTGAAGGAGCTGGCGAATGAAGTTGCTAAGCCACCGTCCATCATATTTGAAAAATCATGGCAGTCAGGTGAAGTTCCCAACAACTGGAAAAAGTGTAACATAACCCCCATTTTCAAGAAGGGGAAAATGAATGACCCAGGGAATTACAGACCAGTCAGTCTCACCTCTGTGCCTGGCAAAATCTTGGAGCAGATTCTCCTGGAATCCATGCTAAAGCACATAAAACACAACGAGGTGGCTGGTGACAGCCAGCATGTCTTCACTAAGGGCAAATCATGCCTGACCAATTTGGTGGCCTTCTGTGATGGGGCTACGGAACTGATGAATAGGAGCAAAGCAGTTGACATCATCTACCTGGACTTATGCAAAGTATTTGACATTGTCCTGCACAACATCCTTGTTTGTAAAGTGGAGAGACATCAATTTGATAGGTGGACCACTCGGTGGATAAAGAACTGTCTGGATGGCCGCATACAAAGAGTTGTGGTCAATGGCTCAATGTCCGGCTGGAGACCAGTAACGAGTGGTGTCCCTCAGGGATCAGTGTTGGGACTGGTCTTGTTCAACATCTTTGTCGGTGACATGGACAATGGGATTGAGTGCACCCTCAGCAAGTTTGAAGATGACACCAAACTGTGGGGTTCGGTTGATACGCTGGAGGGCAGGAATGACATCCAGAGGAACCTTGACACGCTTCAGAGGTGGGCCAGTGCCAACTTCATGAAGTTCAGCAATGCCAAGTGCAAGGTCCTACACCTGGCTTAGAGCATTCCCAAGCACAGCTACAGGTTGGGCAGAGAATAGACTCATAGCAGCCCTGCGGAGAAGGACTTGAGGGTGTTGGTCGATGAGAAACTTAACATGAGCAGGCAGTGTGCACTTGCAGCCCAGAAAGCCAACCGTATTCTGGGCTACGTCAAAACCAGCATGACCAGCAGAGTAGAGGAGGTGATACTGCCCTTCTACTCTGCTGTTGTGAGACCTCACTTGGATTACTGTGTACAGTTCTGGTGTCCTCAACATAAGAAGGACATGGAACAGTTGGAGCAAGTCCATGTTGGAATAGAAAGGTTCACTAATTTGTTAGTTCTGTGAGGCTATCATTGCCAATGTAGACACAGGAATTGCAGTGTAGATATCACTGCAATGGCTGTTCAGGAAGCTTTTTAATAATGGAGATTGTGTAAGATGCAGTATCATTTAACAGAAGAGTGTCTGGCATACTAATTTAAAAGAAAAGGGCTAAAGGACAGAGAACAAGCTACTGTAAACCTGGAACAATATTGTTTGGAGAAGGAAAAAGAAAAAAAAATAGATTGTGATTCCACAGAAATAACACTGGATTCAGGATGAGATAATACAAAAATCTTGCACTGTATATCAAATTCTATAAATAATTAAAGGTCAAAATTTAATAAATTATCTCAAAATATTTTATAAAACTTTTTTGTGTGATAGGATTTTTCCTCCAACTTCTAACACTAAGGTAAAACTGTGATGGAACTACAGTCCTTCCTTCTTTGTGATACTTCTAAAAATTTTATCTACAGTATGATACAGAACTGCTGCAGACATGTTGGTAAGGGTTATAAATGTCAGCACAAATCAGGAAAAAATAAAATTCACTGTTCAAAAAGGAAGTTGTACTTTTCTGTCTGTTTATATCCAGAATGAATTTAAGACTTTGAAGTGGGAAAAAAGACTATCTCATCTTAGAGGAAAACTAAAACCAAAATGAAACAAGAAAAAAAAAACCAAAACCAACCCCAAAAACCAAATCCACTTATGTTAAATGGAAGTGAAAAGACCAGTTTCATAATGCTCTTTGTCTGTTTGGAAGACTGATATGATTTTTACTTGCCAAAAGTTTCTAGTGAAGATGACAGTAATATCTCATATAGCCTGAAAATTGCTGAGATCCCTTTTTTATCTTTTTTTTTCAGTTTGTCTTCAGCCTGATGACAGTTACTTACCATTACAAAAGAGAAAATGAAAGAAAAAAAATCCTTCTGGTTTTGTGTCCAGTGGAAAGTCAAGAGATTTGGGAAACTGAATTAGATCATAGCAATTTTAATCCTAGAATAATATTTTGTATAAAAAAAAAAACTAAGGAAAATTACTGCATAGTTTACAAATTGACTTTTTTTTTTTTTTTTGTAGTACAGGTATGATATTTTGAGAAAGAGAAATTATTATTGTACTAGATTGATATATATGCTTTTAAAAGAAATAAAACAGGTTCTTTCCTGTCTGTAATAAATGCCATATAACATTTTATATTACCCATGGATAATATAAATGCTGTAGAAATCTAAATGTAAGAGGTAGGGTTTTTTTATTTTATTTTTTCTCTTCAGCTTTGGCTTTCTGAATAATGCTTAATATTTGTGGAGGTTTGACTGTGGCCAGCTGCTAGATCACCACCCAGCCACTATTTCACTTTGCGTCCTCAGCAGGACAGGAAGAGAAAATAAGATGAGGTAAATATAGGGACGTTACTCATCAGTTACTGTTTTAGACAAAAGAGACTCAACATGAGAAAGATTCATTTAATACCAATTAAAATGGATTTTGATGGTTAGAAATAGAGACCCAAACTAAAACACGTTCCCCCCAGTCCACCCTTCCTCCCAGGCTCAATTTTGGTCCCTGACATTGTCTGAGTTGTAAATTCTGTCTTCCATGGCTTGATATTACTGAGAGTCATTTGCACAGGCTTTGCAATGACAGACCATGTCATACCCTCTTCAGACTTTCATATGGATTTTTCCAAAAATAATGCTTACAATTTCTAAAATAAATGCAAAATATGAATTTACATTATACAATACGTACATAACAGTTTTTACTGTCTCCTTAGGGACCTACTTTAATCTTGTGTTGCACTTTTCAATGGACTTTTTAGATGCTTGTCCATCTCAATTTTTTATAAAAACAATATATAACCTGAAAAGTCTCACACACTCTTTGTGAAATTTGCTTATATGATCCTTTCTTCCTACTCTCTCACCACAGTTCTGGCATAATGAATGTTTGCAACGTACTAGGTTGTTCCACAGGCCATAAAATGAGAGGTTCCCTGACTAGTGATCAAGTATATAGCTCAGGAGCAGCAGAAGCACTGTGAAGCCCTCTTCCCCAACAGAGCACTGAAAGAGGGCTCATTCTGAACTGCAGTGCTACAACATTGTGACTCAAGTTACAGTGTATCTGAAAGGTGGCCCAATAAATTGTTCACAAAAAAGACATGCAAGACATCCTATTACAGGGGATATCTCACAGTCTAGTGCATATAGAAATTTACATAAGATGCATATGTGACTTCCATAAGACACAGAATCTCAGGTAAGTCACAGTAAGCAGAAAGCATTTCTTGTAATGTATGCTTCATTGAGAGGGGAGGAAAGTCGTTTAAGCTGTATAAATGTATAGTCTGTGTCTTATTATTGAAACATATAATCTTGGATTATGTTAGTTTACTGAATCAAATCAGTAATGGCTTCTAAATTTAAGCCTCCAACTGTATTAGAATTGATAGAGCACGATAAAAGATTATAGATCTAAGTGATCATCAAGATATAATGATCTTTCTTTATTCAAGCCACGGTTGCCAGAAAGCTGTCTTCTACATAACTTAATGAAAATTTAAAAAGTAAAAAAGTTGGCTTCTCTAATTTCCATTCCTATTCCCATTAGCATCTTTTCAGAGATGATTGCTTCTGGAGCTTGATCAGTGTTCAGAGCTTCTCATACTTACTAAATTCAAGGTTTTATTTGTCCCTTTCTTAATTTATTAGAATCATAGAACAGAATCATAGAATAGTTAGGGTTGGAAAGGACCTTAAGATCATCTAGTTCCAACCCCCCCTGCCACGGGCAGGAATACCTCACCGTAAACCGTATCACCCAAGGCTCTGTCCACCCTGGCCAGGGATGGAGCATTCACAGCTTCCTTGGGCAACCCATTCCAGTGCCTCACCACCCTTACCGTAAAGAACTTCCTCCTTATACCCAGTCTAAACTTCTCCTATTTAAGTTTGAACCCGTTACCCCTTGTCCTATCACTACAGTCCCTAATGAAGAGTCCCTCCCCAGCATCCTTGTAGGCCCCCAGCAAAGACAGTTTCAGGCAAGGTAGAAGTCTCTGACAGGATCAGGAAAAGAGGAATTAAAAGAGAAGGTGTCTATTAGAGAGTGATCGGCTTGCTTTCTTGTAGGAGGAATTACACCTGTCCTTAATCTTTGCAGTGAATGGAATCAAAGTAAGTCCCTCTTGTTGGGTTTGGATCTGCTTATTTTCTTTCTTCTTTTCCTCATTTCTTCCACACCTCTCTCTCTTTTGCTAGGAACAGATTCCATATTTATATGAAAAATGGACATTGATTCTAATGGAGTATTTTTAGATTTACACATGATAAATCTGACATAGGGTCTCAGTGCTCTGCTGCAGGAGGGAGGTGTAATAGGAAAATAAGATCTTCCTCTGCATTTTTCTGTTGACTGCCTAAATTCTCTAGAGAGTCAATTTAAGTGGACTGCGAAGTCCCCATTTGGACCCAGACATTTAAAATTTCAATCAGGCTTTGCCTAACTTAATCATCTCATTAAGAGGATTATATTTCATCCCATGTGTATTCTATGCCAATTGAAGAACTCTTGTAAGAAAGAAATCAGTGAGTTTTTATC
The DNA here is from genome assembly GCA_026283785.1 of Coracopsis vasa. NCBI lineage: Eukaryota > Metazoa > Chordata > Aves > Psittaciformes > Psittacidae > Coracopsis > Coracopsis vasa. Next base: position 62,142 of record JANHGB010155516.1, read on the forward strand.
AATCAATTATTTAATATTATGAAATGCAGACACCATTTTATTTAAGGGAAGGAATAGTAAATGTCTGAGTTTTTCTTGGAAGAGAGGTCAGTGAAATTTAATTATGATTAAAGTAATTATCCACAATTCACAAAACATAAAAGCCTTAATGCAGCTGAATGGGCTCTAATCAAAGGTCCAGATAGCTCAAGTCTCTCTCGGGCAAAGGCATTTTGCAGAAAAAACCTAAGGAACAGGGTGTATGTGCAGAGTGATTCACCAGGATTTCCTAGACCATGGGGTGTAGCTAGACTCTGTGTTTAATAGCCATTTGATCAATCTATGCTTCCTGAATTTATTAGATTTTTGTAGGAGCCCGAGACCAGATAAAAGGCTTTGGGATTTACTAAACTGCAGATATGTCTGGTTCTAAACATTAAAAACCCAAGAAATTTTGTGAGAAAGGTCATAATATAGTCTTGTTAACTATGGCTTGGTATTTCATGGTTGAATTGGCTGAGAACTCTGATCAAAGTTTTATCTGTCATTGGGGCATTTGAAGTGACTCTGTCCTGTCTGGATGCTATGGTGCCTTGCAAAGTTGAAATTAGTCTTTCCCTCAGTGAGACCACTAACTGGATCTTGCCTGTAATCAGCCTTGTGCTTTCACAAAAGATGAATGTACTTAATAAGCTTTTGGACCTCTATCTCTCTGTCAGCTTTGGCAAAACTGTGCAAAAAGCTGTTAGACTTCATGCAATATGCCAGGAAAAGGTTATATCCATCCACACAGAATATGATAGTATGATTGCATAAGTTTAGTTTCTTTAAGAAATAAAAAATAAAAATATCTGGAATGTGGAAAGTATACCAATAATATGGTCAAAAGCTGATTTGAAGTGTTAAATGAATGGCCTCTTATTTACCCCCTGAAATTAAAGCTGTTGTAGTAAATACTGGGTTTTTTGTTGTTGTTGTTGTTGTTGTTGTTGTTGTTATGCTAGTGGTAGTGGTGTTTTTTTTTTTTTTCCTCTTAGAAAGTAATTATTTGAGATAAAATGGAGAAAAAAAATCTTTTTCCAAAATTATCTCCCCTGAAAAGAGAAAAATAAAGGAGTCAAATGAAGGATTTTAATTATGAATTATTTATACACTGTTTATAAGACACTGAAAATTATCCATGCCTACATCTTTCATGCATGGCAATATTTACCTTCCCTATAGTATTTGTGGCATTCAGAACTCAGCGTGGCATACTGTAAATATCACAGTAACTGTAAGTACTATGTGTGGTAAATGTCAAGGTTTTAATTGCACCTACTAAGCCATAGTCTGCTCACTGCTTGTTTGGAAGAAGCATGTAGTGAACATCTCCCCAGGAAATTACATGATGAAGGGATTCATCAACATAGTTTGCCTGATGCTGCCCTGTGAGTGAAATTGTTAGTATGTAGCTTTAGGATGTAAAAACCAGAAACTAAGAAAAAGAAAAGAAAGAGGAGAAATGTATTTTCTGTGATAGTGTCCCTCCTACATACACACCAATTTAATATCACCACAGTTATGTAAATTGTCAGTGTCATTATATGCTTTTTGCCTAGTTGCTTCCTAACCTTTGCCGGATATAAATAAAGAGGCCACTGTCAAAGACTGCAGCTGGAAACAAATAGTAAAAGAATTTAACTCCCTGCACTATTCTCAGCTGATTTAAGTGTTTTCTTCAACTGTGAACACAATTTAGTTCTTACTATGCAGGTCTGACTTGGTCCCTCACAGTTCTGACATTTGTGGGCATTTTTCACAAAGATTCAGATAACCCAAGGTCTGCCCGTGGAGCAGGCCTGTTTGTTTGTACTAGGACAGGTAAAGGTCTCAGCAATCTGCCACTGTAGTTATTAATGACCAAGATGCACCCATTGTGGAGGTGTTCCTGAAGTGAAGTTGCAGCAGGTTCAATGTTATCTACTTCCTCTGGCACCATAGATTAGAAGAGGAAATACTCTTATACTTCAGTCCTTTTTACAGCACCCTTTTCCTTAATTCCGCAGCACCAGGGAATATAATGATTTTCTTCTGGACTGATCTTGTCTTACATGACGACTTACAAAAGGTACTGAAGAGGGTTTAACCTTCATTCACATTAGCCTGAGATGTGTAGTCCAGTGTTCCTGCATTAACAGCTCATACACATGTCCTCTGTCTCAGCTCCTCTAAAGCAAACCAGAAATTGAAGTAGTGATCTGTGGTCCAGGAGTGTTTTTAGGTTGTGTTCATTGCTGTGGCACAGCACTGGGCAAAAGAGCTTCATCTTGTCCTTCATGGGTGTTTCTTTCCCTGCCTATACCTTCCAGTTCTGTCAAAAGAGAGCTGCAAGATAGCTGGTGATGTGAAACAAACCCCAACAGACTTGAACCTTAGCACAAAGATGCCCTATGAAGAAAATTTAAAACTCAGCTGCTGAAAAGATTTCCCCATAAGCTCTTAGCCCCTGCCAGTGGCTTTTAGGTGTTCATCTCTGGGGCAAGATTGCACTGCAGATGTTTTATGTTCTTCTCTTGCATTACGTGAATTGCAGTAATGCTTTGCTGTTATTTCTTCAGCTTGCTGTTTTTTGGAAGGTGTTTCAAGATAGGCCTTAAACTTTTGGCTGTTATTGAATGGAGGCCTAAAGTGATGTTCAATGGATCTATTGCCAGAATGTTTGCTGTCACTGGGAATGGACTTAAGGACCAGTTCGGTTGCATCTAATCCCATGTTCCTATGTACCCGAGCATATTGTCCCCTGAATGATAGAAAGATATAGCAATGCTGGTTTTTCAAGAGGCAAGAAGAGATTTCCCAGCTTTATTGAGATTTCCCAGCTTTATTAAGATTTCCCAGGAGGAAGAAGTCTGTTAGAGTGACTAGAGAAATATTGATTATGTTGGTCATATTCTCAAGTTAGCATTTTGAGAGATTTTTCATAACATTTAAATGGTATTATTACTCCTTTCCAGAGCACCTAATTGCATTATTCATAATCTTACTGCATGGGAAAAATATGCTGAAATCTGGAAATAGATGAAATAAATGCTTGTGTTAGTCCCATAACATAGTATTTTGTTCTAGAAAGAAAAGAACACCTTTAATTCTTTACACCACAGGAGAAAGGAGAAAGCTGGATTCTATTTATATCCATTATAATTCTGCCAGTGATTTTCAGCACATTGCTTTGTTGTGTTAAGTGCTCATGTTCAATTATGGAAATGATGCTTTAAGAAGAAGCTCTTTTTAATAAAATGCATAGAAGTTATGAAGACAACAGGCTGATGATCACTTTAAGGTGACAGATGGAGGCAGAACAATTCAGAAATAATAAGGTATTCTGGGGGTTACAATTGGATTCTGGGTCATAGACAGACTGTCTACTATACATATGTGAACAGGCATTGCAAGTACTTCTTGCTGTTGACTGCATTAGGATCCCAAGGCCTGACAGCACTGAATAAATTAGCCAGATAGCTTGGATATGTCTGTCTCAACTCTTTGCAAACCACCAAGTGATGATCCTGCTTTTCAGAAGCCAGTAGAAACCAGAGCCTCAGTGTAAGTATAGGTAAAGTTCTTTATGGTTTAATTAAGAATAGCTTTTTATGTTCAGCTATGACTGGATGATTTTTTCAGACTGATTATTTAGGTTGTGTAAAGAACAAGAGACATGATGTGTGCTGCTCCAAACTAGATACCAGCACCTCTAATACTTAAATTGTAGAAAAGTGATATCTGTGAGGAAAGGGCCTACTGAGCCTCACTGAAAGGAAAGGAGAATATAGATACTTAAAGGCTTTCTCAGCTTGTCATGATGCGTTTCAAGTATGGCATTGAAGTAAAAGACACATCCTGTAACTGCCTCTGAGAGGCAATGTGGCAAATGTTAATAATGACATTCACTAACTTGATAACTGCAGAAGAGCAGGCGTATGACATTAATTTTCCTTCCTGCTGAGGAACATGATATAACATGCATAATCCCCTATTACTTTTTTGGGGAATTTGACCTCTTGATGACAGCAAGAATGACCTAACTCAACTCAAGGGTTTAGGATATCTGACATAATGAAATGGGCCATACTGGAAACATCTTTTTTCAAAGCTTGTTGAAAATAATCTATTCCATCTGCTGTTTAAACCCTGATGCTCTGATATTTTCAGTAAGAACAGCTCATGTGCAAGTTGCCTGTCAAGAAATATTCATGGAAAATAATTGGATACACCAGTTTTGAAACCTGAGTCTAAGAACTGCAGACTAATTGTGTCAGTATTCAAGCATAAGAAGAGACAAAATTCAATGAATAAATGATTCATCATTAATTACTGCCATTTCATAGGCACTCAGATTATGATAGGCATGTGCAAACCTTGCCCAAAGATTATCTAATAAAAAAGAATGTGTTCCTGATGACTGCATGAATATTAGGTGCAGTCATCATCAGCCACGTGATAGAAATTCCTTTTTTTTTTTATGAGAAGTTTGTTATTAGACTGCTTTTTCAAGCAAATTGCTCTGTTACTCTCTGAACTCAATCTCTTTTGCCTCACCCAACGTAACTCGGTTACTCCTAATGTACCGTTCTTTTTCTCCGAACATCCTCTTGAGACATTTCTGCAATTCTATGAGCAGTTCATGCCTTCAGAACCTTCAATGCCTTCAGAGCCTTCAATGTGGCTGAATGTGCTATTTTTTTTTTTGTGGACGTGGCAGAAGGAAATGGGTTTTGCAGAATTATGGGGTACAAGGGTTGTGCATCCAACATTATCAAACATTTGTATAGTTGCTGGGTTTTGGGGTTCTTTTTAAATAACCTTATTGGAATATTATTTGTGGCTCTGTAGAGTTTAATTTATTTACAATTTTGTGGTTAATTAAAAGATCCATGCTGTTAATAAAGTTTCTGCTCTTGAGGTACCATCATTCATGTAAAGTATGTTCAAGGCCTTTCCATGATAAGGGCTGCAAGGTTATGGAGCAAAACCATGTAAAATTCCAGTATCTCAATGGCTGTCATGATACTGTCATTTGAACAAAATGAACAACTGCATGCACTACAAATTTGTACCACTGTAGCATTTAATTTTGTTGGTGATGATTAAAACAGTCAGTGAGTGCATGCACTGATGCCATGTGTAGCAGCTATCACACAGTATCATTGTGAACAAATTTTCCTTTGACTGTAGAACATAAATGGCAACTAAATAAAATGCAAAGCTGAGAATATGGGCAAATACAGACTGTGATGAATTTGGATCCTTTCTGGCAGTCAAAGGAATAGTGCACCTGTTGATATCTGGTGACAAAAATGCACAAATTTTGATTCAAACTGAAATTCCTTCCTGGATGTACTACATACAGATGATTTACAGCTTTATAATCTGTTAAGGTAGTGCCTAGAAGTAAAGAAGTAGAACTTGTTGTGTTACGGATTATGGTAAAAAGCAGTTATTTTTTTCTATGTTTCAAATCCTAATCTTTGGGTTCAATTATACAATTTAGATATAAAGGGCAAGTGGAGGCAGTATATAATATCTTTGGTGAGAAAGCTAGCTGAACCGTAAAAACACCATGGAAGAAGATGGCATGGTTAAAGAACTACAAGCCTTCATAGGAGTGAATTTTAAGAGGTATGAAAGACTGTTGTACTGTATAAAACTGACGTCGTATCTCCTACTGCAAAAATCAGCCAATGTGCCTATCTGTCTGGCTCACTGAGATCACCATACAGCACAGTAATAGCTCAAAGACTTACCTGAACCTCAATTAAGTCACATATGTTTTGATCTGTGTGGAGGGAGGCCTTGCTGTGGAATCTGAACCATGGAAATTTGAGATAGTTAATATTAAGATACTGATCTTTTTAAACACTGACGATATTTAAGCCATCACTGTTGCCTATAAACGTACCTGAAACTCTGAAGTACTGGAAACTGATGTGTTTAGGGAATGTCATGTCAGAACAGTAAGTCATGCTCTATAGTTACTTACCACAGTAATATATAGAGTGATATTTCAGTTCTCTCTTCTCGGTTTGTTGGTCACTGAGCCAAACTCTCTATCTACTAAATTTGAAGAATATCTTTTAACAAAGAGGAATCAATATGTAGAGCATATTAATGTGTCCTCTCTCGAGTTACTTGCAGAAGTCAGAAGAGTTAGAAGGGTGATAACACATAACTTTGTACCTTCTTTCTGAATTCAGAAAATCTTGTATGGTTACTGATCTGTATCTGTATTAAATGTACCACCTTTCAACCCTCCTCCTCCCCCCCTTTTTTTGTTATTATTTCTGGATTACTGGGCCCCTGGTTGGTCTAATAGTGTTAAGAATATGGAGGCAATCAATGACTGGTAGAAGATACTTGACCATCTTGACTTTGCATCACTATCTCTTTTGGCTTATAACAAAATGAAGCTGTCAGACCTTGGGTCTGCTGGGAATATTTATATTCTCACTAGTTACGCTGGGGAATTACAAGGCAAAAAGATGCAAATCCCCAATGTGTAAGAAGTAGTGTACTTTTGATGTTTTTGGTTGTATGAGTTTTTTAGAAACTGCAGCTAATCACAGATAAATCGTATTGTTGTAGTTGTTTGATGTTTTCCCGGGACAAAGAGCAAAAGCAAAGGCTTCAGCCTGTACTTTAAATAGTGTAAAGGTTTAAGAATACTGAACAGACGCTCTTTCTTTCTAATATCCAAAAAGATTCTAAATCAAAGGAATCTTACAGTTACTGAAAGTGAGAACTTCTAAATGGTAGAACTTAAATACTTGTGGAAGCCCTCATATTTGCAAGAAAATACCTCAAATTCTCTGAAGAACAGACCATATGTGTGTTCTTACACTGTACAACCTGTTGGTAGAGTAACTGTTCTTTTGAAGATAGCCTTTCCAAATACAGATTGCTTGAAGATGCAGACTGAAAAGTGCTGATAGTTGATGAAGTGTGTGCTGAAGACTTCTCTAAATATAGTATCCTCATACGGTGGTCTTTGTGGAAGCCTAAAATAACTTCTGGCATTTTTAAATTCAGTAGTCTCTTTTTATCTGCTTAATTTTCTTAAAATGCACTTGAGAATACAAACCCTACAATTCCTATGACATATTTTAATGATATATTTTTATTTCTTTTTATTATCACCAAGACTATTTTAAACAAGAAATCTATTAAGGCAGGCATCAGGACTATGAAGAAAAGCTACAGAGACTAGGTCTGACAAAAAAATGTAACCCTAAGCCTAAGGGATTTATTATTTCAGCTTTTAATGCTTATTGTAGTATAAGAAGCTACAAAGATGTGAATTAATGAAGAAAATAATTTAATTATAAATGATTTCAACAAGTGTCATTCTGGAAGCTCTCTAAGCATAAGGTTACCTGTCTAGTTCAAGTGGATGTTTTACTAGTTGGTGCGCCTTCTGTTACATCTGGCTGTATGTCCTAAAAGTGTTAGCTGACTCAAGAAAATTTAACATAGGCAGTGCTTTTAAATTCCCTGAAGCAAGAACAACTGATAATCTAAGATTATTGTCTCTTCAAAAAGGGACCTTTAAATATTTTCTGAAGTATTGCAATTTATTATCTGTTTCATGAATGTTTCATATGTAGGACTGCCTTCCTTCTAGAAAGTTTTAAAATTTTTATAGTAGAAGTTTGCCTGTGAGAGAACTAATTTCTACATTGCTAGAATGCAGACACTTCAGGAGTGGAACCTGCCATGGTTTTATAATTCACAACACCTAAAGCAAGGACTTAGGAAGAAAAGATAACACGTTCTCTTGGGATGGAAAGAAAAATCCTAAAGCAACAGGAGAGGAGCTGTAGAAAAATTTGGCCAAATTACTTGTTAAATAGAACACCTAATAGCGTAGCTTTATAGCATATATCAAAAGTAATGTATAAAATATGAGGTACCTGTTGAAAGAGGATAAGCAATGATATTTCTGAGGTTTAGAAAGATTTTTAATAAAAACGAAAGCATAAGAGGAAACTGGTTGTTAAAGGTCTAAGGTAACAGAATACCTTGACCTTTTAGATACATGACTACTGCAATTAATACAATTTTCATGTCAGTGAACTGCCAGCAGAGTTACAGATATATTGAAAGCTGAAAAAGGAAACAAGGACGATATGCTTTTGTGTTCTTTAATATTCAGGAGTTTTGTTTGCAGCACAGATTTTATTTTGGTTTCACTGTGTTAATAGTACTATAAAGGTTTTTTGTTGTAAAAAAAAAGAGAAAAGACACCACAGCAATGAAATGAGAAATGTGTTGCTGTGGGTATTGGGAATGCCTGTGTCATTTAAAGGCATTTTTTTTTTCATTGCAGTAACAGGAAAACACGCCTCAGATAATGTGCATAGTAAACAGGTCTGTTTGCCAAACGGCATATTTTGTCATGAGACAAAATGAGATCCCTGCTTTGTTACAATGGCATATGCCATGCCCATGGTCATCCTAATGTTTAGGCAGTACGTAGGAGCAGCAGGAACAGTAGGCCAGGACAGAGCTGTGTTCATATCCCTTTTCTGTATCCTCACAGACAGGGATTATTAAAGGGGAGGTATGCTGCACTTGTTTCTGAAGCAGATCTAATACCTGGAAGTGCCAGAGATTTTCTTGCTTATAGCTAAAAATTGTTGTGTTGTAGATAGAAACCCACCAAATTAGTCCACCGAGCCCTTGGTTCAGCTGGTAGCAGGCTGCTCTGGATGCACTGAATGGTGAAAACTACCTTTTTCATTTAGCAGACTGCATGTTTATTCTCATGGGCTGTCTCATCCTATTATTCCCACTGCATGTCCCTTCCTTCCTACCTCTCCCTTCTCTTACTGTCCTCCTTCCCTACTTTCTAGCTTTCTCTTAACATTCCTCTTTCCTCTTGACTGGCATATCAAAGGCTGTTGATATGCCAGTAGCTCTTTTGTATGCTGTATACATTCTCCCTGGGTTTTGTTTTGATCTTATTTTGAATCAAGGGTCAGCAGGCCAAATAATGTGTCCAAAGTATACGGTAAAATGGTACAGCGCTGTAGATGTTACCAAAATGTAAATAATCACTTGAATAATTATTCCTCTATTTCTTGTCCAAAGGTCAGAAAGCTGTGATTCATTGTGAATGCACAAGACATCTGTCTGGATACTGATATTATTGGTTTACAATGTATTCTAAATGCCACAGCTGCAAATTAAGTAAGAACTAGTAATAAGAAACCATATGAAAACAGGGTGACAGTAACACAGTTATTGTGGTAGTCTTTGTTGTCTCATTGGTGTTCATAGGAGAAGAATCTAGGGTAAGAAATGAAGCTGCTAATATATATTTATAGTGAGTGGAAACTTTATCTTAAGCATTTCCAAATATGAGTCCCTGTCTGTGGTATTTGCGGATGCTTTTACAGGTAGGCGTACAGGGTGGTGTTCACCTGCTCTACTTTAAGTGTTCAAACACTATGTATTTTTGATGGTGCTAGTTATGATAAGCTACCTTACAGATAGCATGGAAAGATGAAGGCAGCTCCAGAAGCCACTCAATTTGACTTATCTTAAATATTTGCAATGGGATGAGATGAGCACCAGTCTGGTTTCTCCCTAGTGATGGTAAAGAGAGCCTGGATGGCTACCTTGTATTCTATTATCTAGCTTTTAGAAACCGGAATTTTGGTGATGCTGCTGTCATCTGTGATTACCTGATTTATATGCACTTTTTGGAGAACAGACAAAATATTCAGGCCTAGGGCTAGTGGAACATCTTGACAGTTTGTTTTTTCTCCCTATATGGTCTCACTCCACACAAACTGCTTCACAGCACAATGAAAATAAGGGCAATGAGGTCTATAAAGAACAATCGACTGAGTGCTTTTGGTTCTAACAGATGTTCAGTAGTGACTCTGATTTTGATTTGCGTTGGATGCACACCCTTGCTTTCTACAGCTGTCTGCCCAGCCTCACTGCTACATAACAGAGTACCTATAATAAGAGTAGCAGAAAAGATGGTGTTTCTGGGCCTCAGTCATCTCTTGGGCGCAATCATGCCGTACCAATAAACTGGTAAATATGCATTGTACTTGCATTCTACCTCTGTATTGGTGTAACCATAACATAAACTCGTGTTCACTGGCAGAGAAGTAGGGTGGTCTAGTGCAGTGCTCTCCAAAGTGGAGTTTGCACACCCTAGTGGGTGTGCAAGAGAATCCATTGGGGTGCAGGAAGATTTTTTTTTATAGTATAAATAAAATTAAAAAATATATATATTAGTAGTGTTTATTGAAGCTTATCCTTTTAAAATTTGTGTTTCTGGGTATGTTTCTAATAATAATGTTAATAAGGTATTATTAATAATAGCAACAGTATGTTCTTTTTAATAATACACTAATGCATGTATATAGTTTATCAATACACATTGGGGTGTTTGCTTGAAATTTTTACTGATATGGCCATATGATCAAATATGGTTGGAGTCCACTGGTCTAGTAGGTATGATAGTATATAAACTCCGACAGCATGATTTGCTGGAGGACGTCTGTCAGACCCTTTCATTGTGTATTTGATGGTTTCATGAAACTAAAGGCTTTTGCTCTGCTGATCTCTTCTAATGCAGAAATTGGCTCCTGTTTATTCGAGGTAAACACTACCTTGAGCAATATATTAGCAGAGCAATAGACCTGTCACCATTTAGTGAAAAACACAGTATGGCCTCTAATGGAGTCTAGAGAGAGCAGAAGGAAGGTGTGTTAAAGCAGAGGTTTTAAAATATGTTTAGAAAGAATAAATCATGAAGAAACAGATCTTGATAAGGAGCCCTTGTTATGAAGTTTTAAAAGTAACAACATAGTCATCTTGTTGGCAGGGTTGGCTGTGGCACAGACAAAATTGATTTGGAGACTACCTGTGCCTCCACCATTTTGGACAGGCAGTTGGACTTGGACCCGAGTGTGTGTTTTGCCAATGGATTCTATCCTCTTAATAAAGCAAACCCACATACCTGTAATGCTTTGTGGATTTCATCTGTATGAAATCTGATATTTCCCCCTATTTTTTTTTTTTTTTTTTACCAATTTATGAACTGTCACAAATTATTTATCTTTAGTTTCAAGTTTAGGGACTAGATTTGGTCATGCTGGAATCAAAATGTCTAGTAAAGGCCTATGAGAAGTGTGGTGTGTACTTCTGATCAAATTTCAGAAGATGTCAAGAAGTCAGTGAAGCATCTTGGAGAAAGAATAGGAATGCCACAGTGGTGGTGTAAAGTGTGGTAAGTTGACATTGAAGTATCTGTGAGTCTGGCTGTGCAGGAGAAATTGTCCTGTTTAGCTAGCAGCAGGGGCCATCTGTCCCAGTTTCCTACTGGAATGGCTGTCAAGACCATGTTACATAAATTTTTTTTTCTAGTGTAGGAAGAGACAGCACTTTTAGTAACAAGGGAGATTGCGACTTCGTACCATTTTTCCAATCTAGTCATAAAATTTTTAGAGCAGTTTGGAATCTCTGAATGTGGTTTTCAGTACTGATTTTCAGTTCGTCTGAGAACCTGAATTTTTAAATTAAGTCTGTGGGAGAGGTAGAACATCAGTTCCCGACGGTCCTTTGCATGTCAGTCATTACTTTTTTTTTTTTTCCTTGGAAGTTTCTTTTTTGAAGACTAGTTAGAACTTCTTTTCTGATGCAGAGCAGTGACACTGTTTCATCAATAATCAACTATTGGAATGTGCACGATGTTGATGTGAACCAGTAGCCATTTTCCCAGACTGATGGACAGTATTCCTGAGTTGTACTTAGAAACAAGAAACATCCGCTAACCTTTGCTAAGGTTACTGCTGAAAATGTACCAGCTCTGCCTTCAGATCTGTCCAGATTTCTTTACCATGCTTTTAAAGACTTGAATGATGATATTCCTTTGGGAGAGTTGCAAGCTCTCCAGCAAGTATCGCCATTTTCAACATTTTATCATTTAGAAGATGTCACTTTAGGTAAAGGCACATTAACAAATTATGAGGGGACATAAATTTAGTGCATCATTTATAATGCTACCGTAACAGCCTGGGCACATGCTTCTGCCTTAAATGTAATGTAACTTGTCTCTGGAGCACATATGTGAGTATTTGTTGCAGAGCAGTGGCAAATATTTTTTACTGTAATGTACCAACATATCTGATTGTATTTGTCTGTGTCTCAATTCCATAGATAACCAAATGACATGTACAGTCCAGGCCTGAACTTTTCTGTGAGACTTTTTTTTCACACTGCTCTAACTCCTTTGGGTTTAATGTCATGGTGGCTTGGTTTGCATTCTAATGTTTACTTGGCTCAGTTGTCATCTTGAAGTGAGAAAGTCATGCTCCTTCTGTTTCTATACTAGAGAACACTGGTAGCATAGGTGTGAGAATATGTAGCATAGATAACACACACACAAAAAATGGAGAACACAGACTATGAGGTAGAATAAACTTAAAAGTGCATAAAATACACATTGAAACAAGGAGCAGCAAATGCTGTTGCTATTTCCTGAGTTCTGTTGGAGGGTATTTAGGACACATTCTTGGGTGAAGTGTTTATGGCTTTGCTTTGCAAGTGTGCTCAGGGATCTCAAATTTCATGTTAACAAAGTTCATCTGGGCATGAAGTATACTTCTTATAAAGAAGGGAGAGAAGATAGGGTTGATGTCATCTGGAAAGGGAAGTGCATCGTAACTTGCCAGTTTTGTTCTTCCAGTCTGTTCTGAGACACTTCCAAATCATCCAAAACCAAGAAAGATCTTTGTGCTTATGTTCTTACAACCTGAATGGGTCAATCAAACTGCCTGTTTACTTGGGTTGCTTCATAAGACTGCAGTCTTGGCTTTTCCTATCTTAATTCCATGTGATAGTTTTAGTTATTTTTTACTGTTAATAATGCCCAAAGGTTTTAATCGAATTTGGGATCTTTATGTATTACTCACTGTAGTGGTAAACAGAGATTGTCTTTCCCCAAGACTTCATAGGACATGGAAAAAAGATGTGAATTATTATAAATGATGGCTGGACTGGAGGAGAGTAAATTATGGAAATGAATGTAGGGGAATATAAATCACTCTCTGTGCATTTCAGTTGTTTTATTTGAGCTAATATATAGTGAGATAATCCTTTCTAGTAAGAAGATTGGCTTTGATAACATTATTTCACAGGGGTAGTAATGAAAGTGTATATCAAGGTCCTCCAAAGGGAAGAGAAAGTGTGATGGATTTTTCAGAGATGCTATCTTGTCTGGTGAAGAAGGAAAAATTACAACAAAAAGTTGACCAAAACATTTCTTCATAGAGAGGGCTTTTCAAAATGAACAGCAGAGTTTGAATGTCTTGAGTTGAGACACTGTTACTAAAAAATATCCAGTACCCTCTTTTCAGAAGATACAGACTTTCACTGTCCTATTTTGACTAGAACCTGACTGGTGAAAATGGTGGCATGTTCTACATTCATTGCTGAAGCCTCAGGATGATATGAATCACAACATGGTTCTTGCAGTAGAAATCTGTAAAGAAACTCTAATTCAGTTAGATTTTTGTGGTGCATTATAAACCAAAGTTTGACGTATGACATATGGTTTTCCATAGAAAATTTTAAAACTTTATTACTAAAAAATGATTTCTTGTCACTAAATTCAGTAAGGAAATCACAAGTAAATAATGTAGAAAGAATTAGCCTGTTTGTTAAAGTTGTACTAGCAGAGAAATTACAAACATAAGATTTGAAATAAACTAAAATTGATGTGCCATAGAGCTTTGTCAAGGGATTACATTGGTTAATACTATCACCACATCTTCAAACGCCTCTAAAAGCTAATCACTGTAAAATCTGTGCTGATTATGGAGATCTTTTTCTTATTTTATAATAATGCACACCTCCAAAATGGGAGGTTTTCATAACCCAAAAGTAAATGAATGCTCAAAAATGGTTTTGCAGCAGTAAAAAGGTGACTTTGATTATACATTGCAATTACATTTGGTCTTCTTGCAAATAAGTATGCAAAAGCTAAAGTGTGCTGTGTTTACTGATGTTAAACAGGATTCTGTATAACTTCTGAATTTCTAAGTAGAAGGGTGCCAGAAGTGAAGGCACCCTAATCCCCTGCTATTACTTCAGAAATCTGTGGGTCTCTGGTGTGGCTTTCTTAACCTCTTGCTAACTTAGTGCTGTGCCTGACATGTCCTGGTGAGAAGGACAAAGTCATGCTGCATGCTCAGTGTGGGCTGAATTACTTCATTCACACTGAGCTTGAATTCGCCTTAGTGAGTAAATTACTGGACCAGTCCCACCATTTTTGTTGCAATTCAGAAAGGTGTCATTGGGTACGAATGACTTTGTAATTCTTCTCTGTCCCTTTGAATAATGATCTTCTGTTCCTCACTGTAGCAAATAATCTTTATTTTTCCAGGGCAACTATGCATTTATAACATGGACTTTTTAATGTAAAACCACTGAGATAGTGTTTCACAGAACTGTACTGGCAGGTTCCTAGAGAAGATTTAAAGAATGGGCAGGAAGAAGATTGATTATATCTGGGGAAAAATAATCCCAAACACCTTCAACAGGAAGAAGATTGATGGAAATCAATAATGTTGAAAAACAGACCTATGGGCAATAATAGACAATTAGATATAAGTTTGTTGTGAAATATGGCAGTAAAAGTCAAAGCAGTTTAGCACTGCAGCATATTTAGAGCCATCACAGCTAGAATAGAAGGTGATAATGCCCCTTTCTGAGCACTGCTAACACATCAGCTAGAAAAAAATGCTACAGTGCTGGGGACTTCAGAATGAGAAAGATGCTAAAATATAATTCAGGGAAGTGCTATGGATAGCAACTGCTGTGGTGAAGAACCTGAAACTATTACCTTGGGAAGGAACAGTAAAGACTGAAAATTATTTTTGATTAAAGCAACTTGAAAAATGGGAATGTGTTTCATTTGTGGTGGTAGTTGGTGGTTGTTGTTTTTTCCTCTGGAAAATATAGTTTTATGTATACTGAAAAAATTGACAGTATAACAAAATGTTTATCAAAGTGGAATTTTTATTTTTCTCTGTTTATTATTTCTTTATATTTTAATTTTGTTTAGAAACAGATGTGGTATTATTACATTAACAGAAATTACACTGATACATAGTGTTTGTTAGATACCATTTTATATTTTGTGCAGAAAAAGGTCAGAATTCAGTGGCTGAAGGAAAGGTACTTAGTGATGTTTGGGTACTTTAGGTGAGGTCATTTTATCTTCAGCTATGGCTCCCAAAGGTATGGGTCTTTTGTTGCTCCCATGCCAAACCTGCCAAGGCAGAGTCAGTACCTCAGGTGCTGATGGGCCCACAGTTAAGTAGGCTTTTGCAGCACTTAAACCAGTTCTGGATGTCCATTTTGTGTGACTGAATTCTACAGGAAGCATTTAAATAACATAATTTCAATTTCTTCATATGTTTTTCTTTCTTAATTTCTGTTCTTAGAGAAGATAGCAACCCATCCCCCTCCCCCAAAGAGCAGAAATTGTCTCCATTTCCAATAGAAATCCTGAAAAATCATATAAAGATAACAAAAGTAAGAAAGGTAAAGAATTAATTGTAGAATCAAAGGATGCTAGCTAGGATGTCTAAGAATCAAGGAGAATCCCAGTTACTGCTAGGACAGCTTTTGAGGCTGCCTACCTTCCTAAAGTATCAATCTATATGTTGACTGCTTAGCTGCCACATGGAAGAAATACTGGAATTAAATGACTCTTTTGCGTTTCAGTTGATACTGTTATGATAAGCCCAGAGCAGGCCAGCCAAAGCAGACTTCACAGGTGGATGAGGTACACATGGTACCATCATTTGCAGATATTATGAGTGTGCGGATATTGCAAGACCATTCTTCAAAAATACTGACCAGGACTTGAAATTTTCATTCCAATATGATGAATTTAAAGATTTTTTCAAGTCACAGAAAGTACTTAGAAAATCTGTCTGGTTTATAAATTGTGCAAAAATGAGTATGGGCTGGTGAGAGATTAAGCTGTGAGCCAGTTTAGGGTTCTAGTTGTTTATACGCCTGTTGTAGTCTTTTGCATCTCAGTCTTAGTCCCTTGTGGATGACTCACACCTGCTTTCTCAGCTAGCTCAGCAGAAACAAAAGTGAAGACTATGCCACAGAACTGTGATATTACTCTACAGATGTTTTGTCGTTTGAAAAAGACTTGACCATGGAGGTAGGATGAGGAAAAGAGTATCCTGCAGTTTAACCTTTATCACCTTACTTAGTCAACGTCAAAGACTAAACAGTTAAGTGGCCTATAAAGTCTGGGAAAGATTTGGTGTCTTCAGGAAGGTGATTCATTATGGAGAGTCTAGCCTCCTTGATATAAGCCTTACAATTGTAGGTAAACTGAGACATTATAGAAGATATACAGTGTACAGCTGGAAGGATTATTACCTGCTTAACTCATTCAGTGAACGAGCTGGTTAAAACTTACTCAAATGGCCACGTGAAATATTTTTCTAGTAACAAAGAAGAAATTTATTTCCCATGTACAAAAGTGAAAATTTGAGGTTGGAGGAGAGCAGGGGTTGTTGGGTGGGAAATTTTTCAGGTTTATAGATAATGGAATGGATAATGAAGCAGTAAAATAAAGTAAATGCTAGAATGTCCAGACAAGTCATACCTGTGAAGTACTGGTCAAACAGAAAAGATGGATGCAGTCAAGCCACATGAATTTGAAGATATTTAGATGCAGGGCAATACATGAAGAAAAGAGTGTCCAATAAGTTGCTTATGAAGTATTAATTAGAACAGCAAAAACATATTGTCTCTATATGTGTTAGTGACAGTAATATTGAAAAGATGTATTCAGTTGTGACTCCGGTTAAAATAAATGGTTTAGAGAAAGAAAATGTTGAAGAGTTGGAAAGTATATCTCATGGTAGGAAACACAAAGAGCTGACTGAAGAGAAGGTCAAAAGGTGATTTGAACTTCTCTGTGTGTCTCGGGAAGAGAAGATATCCCTTTTAGAACAAAAGATATTACGATATGCAATACCTAAGACTGGTGCTGGACAAACTCAGGTTGAAAAATTTTGTTTACTTTAAATAATACCAGTACATTATCTAAGACATGGAAAGTTCAGCAGATGGTGTAGGATAATTCCAGTGCTGAATACTGTCAGCCAAATCCAGAGATTTTTTCTAGCTGAATGACTGCTTTAGAGAACTAGAGATGTGGTAGCTGTTGGACAAACCGATGATTTCTGTGCCTGGGACACAAACTAAAAGAAAATAAATTTCACCAGTTCAATCTAAAGATATGGGTTTGAATTAGAAACTTCTGGGCGATGTAAGGTATACTGTGGAGGAGATAAAACCAGGTGTTAGCAATAAGTTCTAGATTCTTTTAAAAATCAATGAATTAAATGTCAGAATAGGCACTGAATGAAAAAGTAATATAAAACTTTTCATTTTGCAAAACATCCAACACTGCCTGCTGCAATAGGACAGTGGTCAGACATGAAAGAAAAATGTTCTAATCATGGAGGTTGTCTAAATTAACTGCCACCCACTCCTCAGTTACCAGTTAGAGCTCAGAATGCTGTTTCCCTCCAAAACACCCTCATACCCTGCCAGATAGGGCTGTAACACAGAGAACTTCTTCACAAAATGTCAATGTGACTTGATAAGAAATTTGTAATATAATTGCTTTCTAGTGGTTTAATTTCTGTTCAGAAAAGTTGGAACCATGAAGTGCTGCTTTAATATGCTGACAGGTATTAACTGTTCGGGCACTAAAGTATAGCATCTAGCCACATATTGTGTCATCAGAATCTGTCCTGGCTGTACTAAAATGCAAGGAAATAAACCCAGAGGCTGGAAAAGGAACAACTGAGCACTAAATCAGTGAGGAGAATTAATATATTTTGAAGATGTTGCTAAGCCAGGTTCTCATTACACTTAATATCTGTGGTGATGGGTGCATTTTGTTGTCTTTTGTGACATTATTTTCTATATGAGTACTAATGAAGGGAGGATCAGATTCGCTGTATGTAGCCCATGGAGTCCTAGCTCCTGAAATGGAGATCTGCAGTGACATGCAGGCCATGTTTACATGTACAGGTTTGGACAGTTGTGCTCCTGCTCCATCTGCGCTCTCAGACAGCTGGGTGCAAGCCAACAGCACGTGTTATACTGCTCATCCTAAAATAATAAAACAAATAACATGGTTCTGTAGTTCTTGTACTGGAACTGGCTTATTTCCAGCCAGTTCAGAACTCAAGTGAACAAGTAATGCTGTCTGCTTCTGTTAATATGCGCGTGCAGCTTTGCATTCCCAAGATGTACATACTTGATATTATCTTTGTTTTTTTTTCCAATTGTTGTAGAATTCAGGAGGCAAATGTAAAGCTGGAAAAAAAAAAAAGTAATTCACTGATATTGTACTGACAGTAACTCAGCTAATCCTAATTTATTTTTTTTTTGCATTATACTTGATGTTAAGTATGGTGCATTTTATCTCAACAGCAGCTCTTTACCGTTCTTTCTTTCTCTTAGTGGAGGAAGAGGAGGAGAGAGATCAATAAACCCTTGGTTATCTTGGACTGTCAATGAGCAGCATATTTCTAGCTCAAATTATTTCAATAGATGTTCTTCTTGGAGATGGTACTTGAATATGTGCGCATAAAGACTGCAGATTTTGTTTCTTTTTTCTCTTTAAAAATTGCCTGTTGGTAAGGTTTCTTCAACTGAGGCTGATAGAATTGGTGATGAATAAAGAGGCCGTTTAATCAAGGCGCATAACACAGCTGCTTGCTTTCTTCTTCTCTAATGTGTGGTTACAGAGTAGTTTTGCTCACCCAGCTCTAAGTTCTGATCCCCTGTGAGAAATTATGTCTTTCAGCCTTGGGTCTCTTCGATCAGCAGCAGCTGTCATGACTGGGCTGTGTTGATGACCCTAAAGTGATTCTCAACATGGGAAAAGAGTTTTTATAAAAAGGAGTAAAAGAAGAAAAACGAGCAGCCAACAAAATAACAGTACAGTATGTGAGCTGGTTTACAATCTACATACCTGTCCATGAAGGTAAACAGAGTCATCCCAGTAGAAACAAGGTAGAAGACAAGCTTCTGGGTGATTATTGCTCAGTCTCCTGTCCCAAACGAAAAAGGCACTGGGTTAGAGCAGTGGGATGGTGCAATACTGTGTTACATTGGGGTAGTGACATTTGTCTGGGGGCTGAACCAAGGCTGAGAAGGAAGCAAGTTGCACCAGATGTTGACCTAGAACATATTCCCCAGCATCAGCTCAAGTGACCAGTGGCACTAAGGCTCAATACGTGAGCTGCAGTCTGATACCTAACACTTGGACAGAGCAGTCCCTCTAAGCCTTGCAGCAGATGAAGTTCAAGTATGTTGGGAAGAGTTTGGAACTTATGGATTTACTTAGCACTCGCCAAGGAAAGAATCTGTGGGGCACAGTAAGTAGCTTAAAGAGTTTAATCTAGAGTTAGATAAAGGTGGTTGGTAAGCTTGAAATGCTTGATAGTGTATCAGCCAGCAAATAGCATTTGCTAAATTAAGTATTTATATTTTCTTGAATGTTATATTTCTTGTGTAAATTATCTGACACAAGATTCCTTTTCAGTATGGTATTTGTGCAGAGTATGTTGTTTATTTGTCTAGATGCAGCCTGTACTTTTTGACATCAGCCTGTGCCTGATACACAGATAGCAAAGCATGCTACCTGCTGCCAGTGCAGGTTTCTGGTAGAACAGGAATATTTTACAAACACAGACCTTGCAGGCAGCAGGGCAATGAACAAATGATGAGGCTAATGACTAGCTGACCAGCTAATTCTTAATTCTAGCTCTTTTAGAAACAGAACAAGTTCCTTCAACACTAAACTGAATAAATATTGCACTTACACATTACAGTAAGCAAGAGCTAAGCAGAATTATTTCAAAATAAATGGTCATGAACTTGAATTGACCAAAGAGGGATGAATAAGGTGGTGAAAGGTTAGACCAGGCTTATAAATGAAGACAGATTAAAGGGATTTAGGTCATTTGATTTAGGGAGAGCAGTAAAGAGTGAGATGATAGAAATAATTTTAAAAACCATGAAGAGTTCAGCTGAGACTGGAAAACTCTTCTTGTCTAAGCTTATAATAAAAGATCTGGCAGACATTCAGAGAAACTGTTTTGTAGTAAATGTAACATAAATACTTTTGGAAAAGGTTTGTCTTTGAATGAAATATCTAATGAGAGAAATTCATTTCAGTGAGAAAATTTAGTCAAATAATTTTAATAGGATTTCAATGGGAAGCGAATAGATCTGTGAAGAACTACAGCAAAGTCTGTTAAACCAAGATTAGTTCTAAAATGGTTAAGAAAAGCTGGGTGGCAGGGCAAAGCCTTCTGAATTATGATAGTTATGCATAAGAAAAAGAATTATCTAATAACATCATATGATTGGTCACACTCAGTATTTTCATTTCTTGTAAAATGGAATACATATTCAAAGGTGTTGGCAGAACAATTAATGAGACAGTGGTTTTTTTCTCTTTCTGTCTCTGTAGTTAAATGCAAATACACATAGAATGGAATTTCATAATTTGTCAGTCTGAATTGAAGTAAAGCTTTCATTCCAGAGGCAAAAAAGGGTCAATAAACTACAGAGGGACTCAGAAGTGCCCCTCCCCTGCCCCCGCATATTATCATGATTAGTGTGAGTACCCCAATACTCAGAAATCTGCTGCATTGCCAACATTAAATACATACTAATTTTTTTTTTGGTGACATATACCAATGTAAGACCCAGATTGGTTTTGCTCAGATATAAAGCTGTTGGTAGCACACAGTTTAAACTGATAAAAATAGTTTTAAGTAGGTGAATATACCAAAATACCATCAGAACTGGGATTCTTCCAGAAATCCAAAGAATGTGTGTTTCCAGGTATTGAAAGGTTTCAAATAAAGATGGAGTTGTGAGCAGGAGGCACAAAACTTGAAAGAAAGGTCACTACTAATTTCAAATTAGTATTTCAAACTTCACAAGAAAATTGTCTTTCAGTAAGGGAAATAAAAGTGCTCTAAGTTCATATTTTCTGGTTTGAATTACGCTGCATTTGAGACAGAGCTAATAAAGTAAATTGGCAAATGACAGCCTTTTAGCCCTGTCTTTGTGATAGCTATCAATTAACTCTGCTGTTATAGGATTTATAAATAATATATAAGAAATAATTAATCTTGTGAAAACAAAGATGTGAAGTATCTGTAGCAAACCTTTATAAGGAAGGAATCCTATTGAAATGATCTTGTTATTTTACAATAATTTTCCTCAAATTGCAAAACATTTAAGAAATACAAAGTAAAAGATATCATTAACATTTATGACACGTGACTTGTACTATAAAAGAAGGATCCATTTTACAAAGATGGGCCAAATTTCCAGGATGTTTAGCAATTTCTCAGTACTTTTATATTCTTCAGCAGGTGAGAGTTATCAATAACGTGTAGGATAGGGCCCCTTTTGGGGTTGCAATTCTAATACTAGTTATATACCTATTAAAGTAGCAGACATTGACCGTATGTCTGCTGGGACTTAGTGCTGAAGAACTAGTCATCTGCTTGCAATTTGTACCCTGCAAAAGTGTACATCATTTTTACTAGGTGTGTTTTTTTCCCTTCTACAACTGAGCAAGTAGGATAATCTTTCTTCCTATATTTTTTTTCTCATTCCGTGTAGAAACATATTCAAAGGGGATGTTTCATGGATTTTATCTATTTGTGTTTTATACTTATCCCCCTTGTTGAAATAACCTTGTTGTTCCTTCCCAAAGCCTGTAGTAGGTACCTCAAATTATAGAGCGAATGAAACAACACATGCTGGTTTTGACAGAAACCTTCATAGTGCAAGAAGGGAGAGGTTTTTTCCCTAGCAGAAAATGATTTTTGAGGTCTATATGAAAACTTTTCCATGAAGTTGAGTTATTAATTTTAAATGTGATTTTTCACTGATGTTATTCTTTGGAATTTTTAATGTTCACTCAAAATTCATTTTTTGACTTGGCTTGAAGGCTGTTCAAACCCACTCTCCTTAACACTGTTATTTGTGACATTGCACAGCTGGAGCTAGGAGGAGGCAGTAGATACATGTTGTGGTTTAACCCAAGACAGCAAGTACCACACAGCTGCTTGCTCACTCCCAATCTGCCTCCACCTCGTGGATGGGGAGGAGAACTGGAAAAAGGTAAAACTGGTGAGTTGAGATACAACAGTTTAATAGTGGAAATAAAGTAAAATATAATAACAATAGCAACAATAATAATAATATTAATAAAAAGAACAAAAGAAAGAGAGGAATAAAAGCCCGAAGAAACAAGTGATGCACAATACAATTGCTCACCACCTACTGACCATTACCCATCCCGTCACTGATCAGCAGTCATCCCCTCCCAGTCAACTTCCCCCAGCCTGCACACTGGGCATGACGTGCTGTGGTATGCAATATCCCTTTGGCCAGTTCGGGTCAGGTATCCTGTCTCTGCTTCCTCCCTGCTTCTTGTGCCCCTCTTCACTGTCAGAGCCTGAAAGGCTGAAAAGTCCTTGACTGTGCTAAGTGCTACTTAGCAACAACTAAAACATTGATGTGTTATCAACATTGTTGTAAACCCAAAACACAGCTACTAGGATGAAAATTAACTCTATCCCAGCCAAAACTGGATACATTTTTTATGTGTTTTCTGTCACTGCTTGAGAAAACCTGAAAGCTGTTGTCAGACAAGACAGAAGTACTACAAGACTCAAGTTAACACACTAACTCACTCTAAGGCAATTAAGGAAATTTACAGTCCCCATTATGAAAGTCATTGCCAATGAGTATTGCTGGACTTGAATGTGTTCACTGGGAGACATCCTGATGAAGCAGATCTCCTGAGTGTGTATCCTAATTAAATAGCGCATTTAATAATAGATGTTGCAACAGGTCACTGGCTGGGTGACAGGATATTCCTGCTGAGAAGGAATCTTGAAATCTGGTTTATTCATTTATTATGAACCACTGAGCACAGGAAAAAAAATAAATCATCCCATATAATGGATTCTGAATTTCTCAGAAAGTGTTCCAATTACTTTATTGAGTTTAATGAATTCACAGGAGTTTTTTAAGAAATTATAGAATGGCTTCGAAATTTGTGATTAATTATGCCATAGATTATTAATAGTAATTTTAGCCAAGGAAATTGACAACTTGTTCAATCAACGATAATAGACATGGTTGTCAATAGGTGGGTAGTAAAATCTTTCTCAAAATCTATAAGATTAATTTTAAGTCTAAGAATTAGATAAAGTCTAAATCCTGGCTTCTCTAAATTTTCAATTTATAGAATTTCAAAGTAAAATTTTATAAAAGAAAAAGTATTGGACATGCAGAGCAAGATATGAGGATATCTCTATGTTCTGCAACTTTCATGGGTTGTCGCAACTGTCTATTCCTGCCAGCTTCTGAAGAGTGATCCAAGTGAGCAGCCAGGAGCAACACCAGTCCCAGTGAGCTGGGAAGAGGTTTCCAAGGGGCCAGTGAGGATTGTGCAGAGTTTCCTGTCCCTTCCTATGCTGCTGAGTAGACTGAAGTCAAACCTGACACAAAGACCTATTTGTGGGGGAGAGTCTAAAATTCACTTCCTTTCTACACTGCTTTCCATAATTGCTTTGAATATTCCCTTATAAAAAAATAATTATTATAGATTAAATTTGAATGATCCTGGCCTTTTTGAGTCTGAGAATCTTACAGTCTTTTTATTTTTTATAACCCTGTTACCTGGAAAATTCTTGATAAATACACCCAAGGCTCTGCCTGATGACGCAGGAAGGGGGGATGTCTATTTACATTCCCAGAGCTTACAGTTAGGATAGCTGCCTGGAAAGCAAGCAAGTGGAAACAGGAGGAGAGAGGTAAGATAGAAGTTGTAAAAGCATTTCAAAGACAAAGTGACAATGGAAAAATAAAAAAAAAAAAAATAATTGTGATGTAGAAGTGTTTTGAAGTAAAAAAATCCAAGGTGGAACAAAAATGAATAATGAGCTGTAGATGGGGAGTTGAGGAGGAGAGTCCCAACATTACTGTAAGGGTGGTGAGGTACTGCAATGGGTTGCCCAAGGAAGCTGTGAATGCTCCATCCCTGGCGGTGTTCAAGGCCAGGTTGGACAGAGCCTTGGGTGACATGGTTTAGTGTGAGGTGTCCCTGCCCATGGAAGGGGGTTGGAACTAGATGATCTTAAGGTCGTTTCCAACCCTAACTGTTCTATGATTCTGTGTTATTCTACGATCTTTCGTACCAGTTTTCTTTAGAAACAGAGACACCATTAGATGCAGTAAGCTATATTTATTTCTCATTGAATTTGTGTCAAATCTATGTAATTGCCTTTCATGTGTTCTCCTTTGTCGCAGATGCTCCGGTTCTTCACACTGTAATGCTCAAGCATAAATTTGCATGTATAAGTAATCAATCAAAAAACTGTGAGGTGACTCAAGTGCTTTGGACATACAGATGTGCTAATTTCTCCTAGGCTCAAGATGAAAAATTAAACAATTTATAATGCACTATGAATAAAAAGTGTCCAGAGAACCAAAGAGAGGGACATGTGAAACTGAAGACTACAACAAGAAACTGGAATTCTATCTCTGTTCAAATTGACGGCAACATTTTACTAACTTCTATGCAGCCAAGTTTTGATCCACTTTTTCCAAAATAATAATTCTCAGAGATCACCCCTAAATTGCAAGCAGGTATTCTGTGAATAATAAATTCCCATTGATCTTGTCTACTTCTGGGTTTGCTGTCTGATAAGCGTTATTACACATCAGTGTACTAATCTGTCAAGTTTTTCTGCTTACAAAAGGAGAGAAAATACAGTCTGCCTTGGCTGGAAAATACTATACAGAACATGTTCATCACTTCACCCAGTAAGACATTTCTGAGCTATTGAATCACAAGAGGCCTTAGTGCATCTGTATTTTCCAGGTTACTCCTTTCCTCTGAAGCAGTATTTCAGGCATTGGCATTAACACCTAGCAGGAAACGTATAAGGGCTTATTTGATGTCAGACGTGACATACGGATATGATGTATATTACAAAGTAATTTCTTTTTTAAGAGAGCACAGAAATCATTTTTGGTGCATGCAGAAAAAGTTGCAACTTCAAAAAGACTCTTCATTTTCAAGGAATAGGCAGAGTAATATCTTAGTGCTGTCATAAAAATGAGTTTGTGCCCTAACTTTAGTGACCCAATAACTTGCAACACCAACATCATTCATCACACTGTCAGAAAGAAAGAACCAAGGAGGAGGGAAATAAAACACCATATTATATTCTAGAGTCAGTATTTGCAGTTGCCAAGGGAGCAGGGTACCAGCTGATTGGTGCCTAAGTATCAGATCATTAAAACTGATTCAGTTAATAACTGTCATTTTAAAAAAGATTATTTTTTAATCTGATTTTTCTGTATAGTTTTGTTTTGGTTTCTCTCCACCTATTTTAATAAGAAGTCTTTCAGTTTGGGCTCTGGGTGAGTTCTGAGAATATTACTTCTCATTTTTGATTAATATCTTAAAATTATTATCTCTTTTCACTAAACTTCGCAAAGATGTAATTGCTGAGCTGATTCAATATAATGAATCATGTTTCCTTTGTTCCTAAGCCATTTAGAGAAATGCAGCAGATTTAATCTGCTCTTCACTAAAAGAAATTGATGCAGTATCACATGGAATGCTCATTACAACAGAGAAAATGGGAAGAAGTAGAGGAACCATGTGATAGGTATGAAACTGACCAATGAAATATGAAAAAGAACTGAAATGAGATTTATCTGCATAGAAGAAGGTCAGTGAAGTTCCTAAAAAGTTAGCCTTGGGTCTGATGTTATTTAAGTACTTCCTTAGGGACTTTGCACAGAAGTGTCAATGTAATAATAAATTTTGTTGAAGATATAGAATTGGAAAGCACTTTAAATACAGAGTATCGAGTGTACAGGCATTGCAGGCTAGGCCCCAAGGTATTATTAGTGTATACCCTATGCTAGTTACCTTCCATCTTATTATAAAAGCACACAAACTTCTAAATGTAAAGCTTACATCTATTTCATCAATACAGAGAGCCAGGTGCCTTTGAAGTCCTCATGAGTGCCTAATTTAGGTGATAAATCTTGGACAAATACATCTTTGTGCTAGAGATAAGTCTTACTACTTCATTAGATAACTGAAATGGAGGCATTATGTACTTACCTAAATTAAATGAACTGGATTCATCCCTACAAACATATGGGTTTCACAAGTGAGACCTACCAGAGTGGAATCTAAAATATAGAATTAAAAACCTTGACGATGTATTAGACAATCCAGAAATGACACTGTTGAGTGAGGAATCTTCTTAAACTACCCCATAGCAAACGAAGAAGTTTAGAAGGGAAGCATGCCAAAAGCACATTCCTTTATATAGCTTAAGCAAGAATCCTCATTGGATTTCCTTTTCAAATTCAAGAAGTGAAGGAAGATGAGGTATCACTTAACACTATAAGGGTTTAGGGGTAAAAAACTTTCTCCAGCTAATTAGAGATGGGCCAGGATGGACTCAGGTATAACAGAAGTCCTTAATATTTTTAAAGGGACTGAAAATCCTGAGGTAGATGCTTTTACACACACAGATTGACTACACAACCTGTATAAGTCAGTAAACTTAAACTTTCTTACATCAGACGCTTATTCTTCTATTCACAGACATGGGTAAAGGTTTATCAAGTCTGGAAGTGACAGATAAGACTTGTAATTTCTGTATTTTTAAGTTGCAATTGATACTCCGTCTCACCAACTTTCCATCTTTTTCCTGCCCTTGAACGAGTTAAAAGAAAAATGACTGGATTTCTGCAGCAGCAATAACTACTCAACATATCCTAGCATAGCTAGTTTCTCTTCTGCCACAAACAGCATATTTAATGCTATTTCTAATGTTTTTCATATGCTGTCAAGTAAGACTTTTCCTGTATAAGGCTGCACACAATTAAAGGGCAAAATATTGAGGAATGTAATATTTCAGTTAGTAATGTTTTGTTTACTCACCTCCATTGATTATTTAAGCTTCAAGTGCTTTGATTAGTTTTATACATTTCCTGTGGGTTTGAAAGATTTATTGATGATTGTTAGTGCTGTAACACTAACAAGGGCTTTGTTAATCCCTCAGTTGTTGTTAGGCTGGAGACACGTTTTACAAGGACTCC
Organism: Coracopsis vasa; assembly: GCA_026283785.1. NCBI lineage: Eukaryota > Metazoa > Chordata > Aves > Psittaciformes > Psittacidae > Coracopsis > Coracopsis vasa. The sequence continues at coordinate 89,409 of JANHGB010155516.1, forward strand.
AGCAAGGACTGCCCAGCATAATAAAGAGCAATAAAATTGTGGATTTTTTGACTGCTTGTTCATTTAGATAAATTAAGAAATGTTCATGATTTAATGAGTCAAGACTCTAAAAATTAGCACACCATGCAAAAGTTTTCAAGCTGCTTACAGCTAATAGGGTTCTGTATGCTCTGATATGCCAGGAAACACTTGTGCTTTTGTGCATGGTACTGCACTGCATAATGTGCTTTTCCTCAGGTATGTGGAGCTCTTGAATAACAAAACTCCACCTTTTCAGAACCCAGGCAAGTAATTTGGGATGGTACCACGAACATATACTCTCTTTTTGAGCTAGCTGGGAAATCTACATAGAAAAGTACATTTAGATGCCGCCAAAGCCTTCTGTGTGTGTAAATCACTCACTAGGTCCAGTCCTCTGTGTCTCAGAGGAGTTCATTGCTTCTTTTTGCGACTCAGTCTGTATTAGCTCAATCTTGAACAGAAAATCACAACCCAGTAGAAGTCAATTAACTTAGAATTATTTAATAATTATTTAGTTTCCAAACTAAAATGGAAATGGGGTTTCATAAACCCCATTAACCCCATTAACTATCCTCAATGAAAGCCTTAAAGATTGGATGGAAATAGCAAATGTCTACATGAGCCACTCTCAAACTATAACTTTACTATAGGAAGTAATGAAAGCAAAGGAAACAAAGCACAACTGGGACCAAACACTGCATTGCTGCCATTCTGTAAACAAAACCTGTCTTTTGTGAGATGTCTCTAAATGATGTATTAGCCACACTGAGACAGTTCTGAATAAAATTAAGATGTCACTATGGTTCTGCCAGTTTTACATTGAAGATTTTTCAGTATTAGGTACATCTTGAGGCTTTAAGTATCCATTAAAATGATCTGTTTCCTCATAGAGCAAAGTAGGAAAGGTATTAAAAAACCTGCTGCCAGCTTGAATTAATGACTAATCCAATAATGTTCATGCAACACCAGGGCAATTAAAATTATTTTTAACATTTTTAAATTTGCATTTAAAAAAAAGCTAACCACATTTCCTACCATCTTTCAAGCCCTTTATTTCCCTTGCAGATAAGCTATATTCCAATCCTCACTTATTTTTTTCCCTGATAAATTATTATGTATTACCTTTTAGGGCTCTAAATCAGCACTGTAATGATAGAGTGAAATGGTTAGCTTATTCCATTAAAAATATGGTGGTAGAGTCAGACTGTAAAGTTGTTAACTCTTTCCTCCTCACTTTATTGTATCTATGAACATACAAGTACATCTACGAGTGTGCAATTTTAAAACCTACAAAATCAAAGTTTAATCTACATATATTTAAAATAAAAATTCCAGCTAACATAAAATATAAAACTGTTTTCCAGAGAGACAGTTTTCATATGCCAAGTCAGGGGATACTTCTCTGTTCCCATGTACTTCAAATTTTTGTTACTAGACAAAAGTTGTACTAAGATCAAGAATAGAGGTGATGGGTATCACATAAATGCTCTCACATCACAGCATGCAATAAGCACCGACAGATGTTTAATTTTTCCTTTAGGGTGGAAGTATATTTATCCCTATTGTGATGAGATGTTACAGGTATGATATTGGGTAAGAGATTTTTTTTTTTAGAGTATTTAATGTGAGAAATATCATTATAATTACATTTTGAAGATATCAAAGGAATAGAAATTCATCACGTGCCCTTTAATTCATTTATTGCTTAGAGAATGTGTTTTAGGAAGACATTCAGTTATCAAGTCAGTGTGATTGAAAAAACAACCACAATTCTTGTTGAACTGTCTCAGTAGTTAATTGCCTTCAGTAACTGTCTTGTTTTGAAATATAATATAAGCATCAATTTCTGGATTTGATAAATGATCTCTTTAGATTGTCTTCCTAACTTCAGGTTAGGCATTCTATATAAAAACCTGGAAATTGTATTAAAATCATTCTCATTTGTTTGTAACTATTAAATAATATTTATAATGGCAACTAGGATTAAAACTTAATATCTGATATCTTTTTATAAATAGCATAAAACTAAATAGTTCTCTGAATGGACTTTTCTTTGTATGAATATCCAGAAACATATATACGGCTTTGAAAATGTGTGCATATTTTTAAAAATAAAATAAATGAAAGAGGTTGAATTAATGTTTAAGAACACTGCCTACTTCTAAAAAAAATAAAAACAAAGTAAAACCACTGCATCATATTTCATGATTACATATGTCAAAAAGGGTGATCATTTTTACTATAGCTACTTCACAGTAAGGGAAGGTATTTTTGGTCTGAAGCCTAAGTATCATGATTCTCTAGGGCTGTATTTTAAAATGCTCTAATGCTGTTTAATATTTCACATCCAGCACATCATATGCTTCACAGTGTAATATATATTTGTTCCATTTCTACAATACTTGGCACCACTTCTTCCATCCATCCTGCATACCTACACTGGATCAACAATGCATTTCATTTAAATGAGAGTGTTCCATTCAGTAGGGCTACCTGAAAAATATGGATAAACTGTGAACTAGGCACTACCACATTGTCAGCGATCTTACAGTCTCACTGAGAAGAGGTTAGAGAAGGTATTGCCCTTCTAACTCCGCTCACACTGTTTCCCATTAAATTTTCTCCTGCCAGTGCTAATTTCCGTTTATAACACTGAAGTTCTCCTTGTGCTAGTGTGGTGGAGATAAAATTAAGAACCTGCTTTCAGTTGTCCCCATACAAATTAACCATAAACTGAAATCTCTAAGTAGTGTTAATAAGTTCTTCCCTGACACTGCAAAGACAACCTTTGTAAAATTTCACATTGATGTAATTCTGTAACTGACTTATATGGCTAACCAGAGCTAACCTAGATTAAAGTTAGAATCCACAACACAGATAATCTATTTAGGACAAAGGGTTTTACAAATACATTAAATAATATTCTACACAATTACTTAAGGATTGATTATACAGGACAAATGCAACATTTCTCACCTAAAAATCAAATCAGAGAAAAATTTGAGATTGTGGTAACTAAAGCTGTGTTTAATAAAACAGCTTTCCACCCTTTTGTGTTTGCACTTAAAGCTTAAAGAATCAGCATCAAATTAATGTATTGTTAAGCAACTCATATTTGGGAACATCTGGTATTATTGAAGATATTTATTTTCTTTCTTTTTAGAAAGTCTACATATTATAATAAGTAAGACATTAAAAAAAAGTTATAGGCTAGATGTGGTGGAAAAACAAGATCTTGCCATCAGTTTGAAACAGGTTTGACACAGAGATGGCTACATCCAAGTTTTCTGTTTCAGGATAAAGTTTGATGACTATTTCTGAACCAGAATGGAAGCAAATATTTTCAGAATTCCTATCAAACATAAATGCTAAGAATATTTTCTTCTTCAAAAGTCTGATTTTGGAAGCATTTATGGTGCCTAAGAGGACTTGTCAGCTCATGTAATGTACTTCATTGTCATAGATGTATTAGGCAAATTCATTTAGCTTAAATTGTTACAATCTAGGTCACTCTAGGTCACATTCTTTCAGTCCTTTATACGCTGTCTGCCAATTTTATGAAGAAGTTGATGGTTTTCTCTCCACTGTTCTCTCCATCTGTGTTTACCTTACATGCAATGTTATCCATGGGAACATTGGCTATTGCCATTGTTTCTGTGGTGATTTGACAGTTGGACCCAAGCATGCTCAGCTGTACATCCCCAGCTCAGGTCCCTGACTTCTTTGCTATAGAGGGCTGTCTATTTCACTTGGCATTTTCCTGACTGTGACAGGGTCTGTTATTTATCTAATGAGGTTCAGATGACTTCAGGGGATAAAGATGTTTTTTCTAGATCATCAGACTTTGCTTTGTTACCTGGGAATATGTTTTGCTGGGTCCAGTACTAGCAGGTAGGGATCCTTTTCCATTTGTTTGCCCTTGCCATAAGTTTCTTGGATGTCTTTCCAGGGGATTATGCATGCCTACTGCTATCCATTATGTTTTCAGATTCCCAGATGCCACTGAACCACTTGAATTCTCCTGCAGTGTGTTCATTTCCTGAGTCAATGTCAGATAGGTCAGAAATTGTAAAATCTATCTTTAGTTCCCTCACCACATTTATTTTGCCCTCCAGATAGACTTTCTCTGAGAAATTTGGCAATTAACCGTCTATCATCCCTATATTTCCTGAATCCTGACCTGATGTTTTCTAGGTTCAGTTGAGAATTTGGTGAGGTTATATATCTTCTGTATTGTTTGCACTCTTCTCACTGTTTCAACATATGCCAAATAAGCTTACTGGCCAAGACCCTAGTCTACTTTTGTGCAATGATAAACATATATTTTTCTTAAATTTCCTTCTAAATCTGCAAGGGTTATCTGCACAGTTCCCTCACTAATTTGCAATATTTGTTCCTTAAGATCTGTCCATCTATTCAGTATCCTTCTCAGACACTTTCATGAAGTAAGGGTATGGTAGCAAGCTGATGGAATTTTTCAAAGCTATGTTCTCGAAATCTTCTTGTTTATGCCACCTTGCCAACAGTTGTCAGAGGCAAAATATTTCCAAATAGAGGAATTTTATTTAAGTTTCATTTGAAATTCATGTGAACTTTTGATTACTGATTTAGGTACTGAGAAAAAAAGGAAAATATACACAATTACATGTTAGCACTTTCCTCCCCTCTCCCCAGGCTCAACTGCTCATTGCTGCCAGTTAACATGATTCCAGTCTTCAAGATGTTTCCACACTGCCTTAGACACCATCCAGGAGTCTGTATATACATATACTGAGGCCAGTGATACTCCTGAATATGTTCCAAGGCTATTTTCAAGGCCATTACTTCTGCAAACTGACTAGAACTTCCAGTCCCTTCACAGGTGGCAGCTTCTCCCATGGAGGAATTCCAAATAGCAGCTCACCACCTCCTGATCCCTGCTGTAATTTTACAAGATCCATCTGTAGACAAACTCCATTGTTTGTTTTCAGCACTTAATTCATCATATGCTTGGGCTTCAACAGCCTGAGGAATTCAGTTTTCTCACATTGTTAATTTACTGGCTGCAGACTAATAAACTCAGCTAATCCCAATCTGGAGTTTGAACCAGTACATGCCTACTGGCTAAAGGCCAGCACACATTTTTTTCTGTGTAGCACTGGTTGCTCTTCCATCAGTTGGTTTTGAATCCTTGAACAAAAAATTCAGGACAGGTAATCTAAGGTATAATCACAGTGGCTACTCTGTGCCTAACACTTCAGTGGCATGTAGAATAACCTTATCTGCAGCTTGAACATTTTGCTCCACATAAATGAGTTATTTTTGGGTCTTCTGTAGCTTCAGGAGCTCAGTCTCCTCTCATGTGAGGGATGTTCCAGTCTCTCAATAAGCTTAGCTGTCCATTTCTGGACTCTCTCCAGAGGATCTTCTTACCTCTCTCACATCCACTCCTGGATATCCCTTTGTATTCAAGCTTTTGAAAATAATGCCTCTTTCAGGCAAAATGGTCTTTACTTGGAGTATATAGTTTAATTTAATTTAATGCCAATTGAAACAAAATATTTATTGTTTATTCAGGTACTGAGGAAAAAACCCAACAAAACAAAACCATAACCAATTAACCAGTTAGGAAACACCTTTCTTCCCCTTTTGCCAGGCTCAAGTTCAGCCAAACATGTTTCTTACTGCCTAGTAAGTTTTGGTGCACAATGAAGAACTCACACACGTGTCAGAGCTGGCTAGAAGTGGTTCATGGTTTCCTCCCATACTAGCTACAACTGCTGCCCCTGTAGCGAAACACTACCAGCTATGTCAAATACAATAGGAGAGCCATTTTTTGAGCAGTACAATGCTGTGACCTCCAGACTGAGAAGATTTAATATTTATACATTTAACGTATTAAATGCATTTTATCTTCATTGCATTTTCTTTATGGTACTTTTTGAACATGATAATGTGACTAAAAATGTTACATTTGTATTGAAAACTACTTCTGGAAAGTGATTCTAAAGAAACAGCCTTTAAGAATCATGTTTCAAGTACACCCTGTTTTATAGCTCCTAAAGACTCATTGCTAGATGCTGCTTTCTATCAATCAGTGGTGCCTGAAACACCATTTAAAAACAGTGTATTGCTGTTCCAGTTTCTGAAGTAGTAAGGCTCTCTGGAAGTTGACTCTTTCCATAGTGCCACTTTGCTGTCTTCCAAAGTAATTTATGCACTAATCAAATACTGTTCTTAACTCTGGATCTGACAAGTCATACTAGCTACTTCAGTTACATTAACTCAGTATGCAGATGAAACCACATCAGGTTTCCTGACTGCAGACAGCAGAGTTGTCCTTCAGTAAGAAAATCAGGTACTCACCTTCTATTCCTGTGTGCTTGTGTGCTGTTGCCAATTCCTACTGTAAGGAGGATTCCTTTGAACATCAATTCTCAGAGATAAGTGTTTTCATTTAAATTATACTTGCAGAGGGAAGTTGAGTAACATCTTATGGCCACGATACAGCAGTAACAGGAAGGATGATAACATGATTACTTTGAAGAAGTAATTTAGAAGCTCAATTTAGAAACCACTCCTAGGATAGAAGATCGTGGAATGGGGATTGTGAGTCATGCATCCATACACGTTTTAAAATTTTGGTGGTGCTGCCCAAAGTTATTAGGTTACAGCGCACTGTTTAAAGGATTCTTGTATTTGGTAAGTCAAAATAACTGCAGAAATTTCAGGAAATATGGGCAAAGGCAATTAACTGATACGGGATTCTATGAATCTGGGACAGTTTAAGATATCAGGAGGTCCTTTCCTGACCAATATTTAGCTCTCTCTTGATGTAGGCATTAATATCTAAAATCCAAGTACATCACTTCGCATCCAGCTGGATTATTTACTTGCCCTGATGTTGCATGGGGAAAAAAGTGACTGGAGAAGAGGAAGAAGATATATGTGCCTGCGCTCCATCTGTATTTTCCCTATTCTTTCCTTTAATTTGCAGTTCAGAAGACAGCCTGGCACAGGCTACTCTGGCAGGTTGGAGCAGGGGAAGTTCCACTGGTACTTCAGCTACATCCCTTCCTTTGGACAGAAAGGAATGTACTGGGCTGCCTTCTTAGATTGTCCTCCCCCTTGAAAAAGCTCTGTCCGTAATTATTATTTAGGAAAGTTCCACATGAGGTCAATACAAATGTCACCTGAATGAGGATGAATAGATTGTTCCCCTTGTTTTACCAGACACATTCTACTCATTCTTACACATCCATTGAAAAGACCAGCTTGTGTCTCATTTTCTAAACCACTGCAGGGTATGTTGAATGCAAAAGACAGTGCATAAAACCAGATTTTATTACTTTCAATCTTAAAAAAACCCAAACAAAAAACAGAAAAAAAAGAAATAGAAAGCCAAGAAGAGCAGTAAAATCATCGACATATGATGACATACTAAAGCATTTTAGACTTCACTGTCATCCATTTGTTAATCTGAGCTGGTAAATTTCAGTCTACGGTGAAACAGGCTCTTTAGGTAGGACAGGCTGGGGAGATGAAGACGGGGTGTTATCCTCTACATCAGTGACCAGAAGCACTGCATGGAGCTCCATCTGCAGATGGATGAGGAGTTGACAGAGAGTTTATGGGTCAGGATTAAAGGAAGGGAAGGGACAGGGGATATTACAGTGGCTGTCTGCTACAGACTACCTGACTAGGATGAGGCCCTCTCTAGACAGACAGGTGCAGCCTCATATTCATAAGCCCTGGTCCTCGTGGAGGACTTCAGCCACCCTGATATCTGTTGGTGGGACAATACAGCAGGGCATAAGCAATCCAGGAGGTTCCTGGAATGCACCAGTAACTTCTTTCTCCAAGAGACAGAGAAGCGAATGAGGAGAGGTTCTATGCTGGACCTTGTTCTTATCAACAGGGAGGGGCTGGTGTGGAATGTGAAGCTCCAGGGCATCCTTGGCTGCAGTTACCATGAAACGCTAGAGTTTGAGATCTTTAGGGCAGCGAGGAGGGTGCACAGCGAACTCATTACCCTGGACTTCAGGAGAGCAGACTTTGGCCTCTTCAGGGGTCTGCTTCATAGAGTACCATGGGATAAGGCCCTGGAGAGAAGAGGCGCCCAAGAAAGCTGAATAATACTCAAGGATCACATCCTCCAAACTCAGCAGTGATGCATCCCAACAATGAGGAAGTCACACAAAAATGCCATGAGGCCTGTGTAGATGAACAAGAAGCTTCTGGACAAACACAAAATGAAAAAGGAAGGCTACAGAGGCTGGAAGCAATCCTGGAAGGAATCAGAGAAATTGTCTGAGCAGCCAGGGATCTACAAAAATGTGTACACCTTGGTGAAATTATAAAAGAAATATTAAAATTAGTTCCATTTCACTAGTGTGACACAGCTACTTTCCACCTTTAAAAGAAATCTGCATTTAAAGTGAAATGAGCATTTCTTTCAACATGAACACTAAAAATCCTTTTCAAGGAGAATCACCAAAGTCACTTGTCATCCAAAGGGACACAGCCAGTGGCTCTAATTCAGAGTAGCTTACATAGACATATTATTTTTAGTATCAGACTGACATTGCTCTGCAGGCAGATTAGGCTAATAATGTTATTTTATAGGGGACCCAAGTCAGTTCTCTATAAAATGATCCAAGCACATTGCATAACTCAATGCGTGATTGTTAAAGAAAGATTTTAACTTTAAAAAAAACATGCTGCCATTTGCACCTTTCCTACAGGAAGTCATAGTAGAGGCATATCAAGAAATAAAAGTAGTGATTGTTTTCATTCTTTTACTCATCTATTTGCTTTATATGGCTTCAGGATTTATGTACCTAAGAGTGTAATTATGGAATGGGCCTCATTTGCAGGCAGGAGAACTTAAAATTCTTTCAGATTCCAAACATCTTGCTGTTAAAATCATAGAACAGTTAGGGTTGGAAAGGACCTTAAGATCAAGTTCCAAACCCCCTGCCACGGGCACGGACACCTCACACTAAACCATGTCACCCAAGGCTCTGTCCAACCTGGCCTTGAACACCGCCAGGGATGGAG